>JAAAKQ030311536.1:0-10018 GCA_010016005.3 Zanna intricata
TGTGTGTGTGTGTGTGTGTGTGTGTGTGTGTGTGTGTGTGTGTGTGTGTGTGTGTGTGTGTGTGAAGAAATTACGTTTTTAATTCGTAACAATGAAATTTAAATTCATGCAGTGTTCGCGGCATGTATTTCAAACGAAGCAGAATTGTAATTTAGAGAGAAACAAGGTACAGTTCTGTTTCTAGAAACAAGCAGTAGACCGGAAATCTACTTCAACTATAATTAATTATATATATCTCCAAACTGCATTAAAATTTTAAAATATAAAGTATATAGCTCAAATTACAGTTATTAAGTATTTATATTTTATTAAAAAAAAAAACCAAACCCAATCTACAATAATTTTTTTAGAGGTTTGAGAAAGAAAAGAGTAAAACATGTAAAAAAATAAGAGAAAAAACACGTGAAACATTATTTTTTTCGAAGAAAACGATTTTAAAATTTTCAAATAGGCTCAGAATACTTCTCCTATTTATTTATGTATTCAAAAATGTAAAAATAAATAATGTAGATTACAAAACAAAAAATATTGAAAAAATCTAGAAAAATATTTTAATTTTTTTTTTTATATTTCTCTGCACAAAGAAATTTTTTTATTTACTTGGTGGAATCGTATTTTAGCAAAAAAATTCAAGGAATCTTAAACAAATTTTATTATAATTTTGTTTTCCAAATCAAAATTTTATCCCCTACTCCTATGAAAAGAAAATAAAAATAAAAAGATTTTCTGTTACAGATATTTCAGCGCAGAGAAGAATTTAAAAAAAAATTAAACCAATTTTTATAGAAAATATTTCACCAATTAATTTTTATCTATACAGTACAATTTGAAATTATCCCATCATTAGGAGTTAAACTCCATTATGTGAATTTCAATCATACATATTAATAGGTAAGGAATTATTACATTTATAAAAAGTTTAGTAAAACTTTACATTCTGTTAATTTAAATTATAACCCTTCGCCGGCCTCCGTGGTGCGAGTGGTAGCGTCTCAGCCTTTCATCCATAAGTCCCGGGTTCGAATCCCGGTCAGGCATGTCATTTTTCACATACGCTACAATTCATTAATCTCATCCTCTAAAGATATACCTTAATAGTGGTTCCGGAGGTTAAAAAAAAAAACTATAACCCTTCATTGAACAAATGTAATAATTTCTATTATCTTTTTTATCGTTAAAATATACGACAGATGCTATTTTACAACAATTAATTAAACTATTAACTGAAACATTCTTTATTCATTATCTGGTTTACCTGTTTCTGTTTACTTATCAATCAACTATAATTAATATTTTTTTAATAAAAAATACTTGTTTATTAAAACATTAGTATTTTTACATTAGGAATACTTATGTATGAAAATGTTATGTATAAATATAATTAAATTTCGTTTCGTGGATATAATTAAGCAAAGTTAGACATTTATGTATTGAATAAATAAATCCTATAAAGGTACTAATATTTTACCCAACAATTAATTTTTTTAAATTCTTAAATTTGGAATCACGTTTCTTGTTAAAAAATCTTTTATGTATGTTTTCATTATAATTCTGAGAGTCATTTTGTGGAAAGTTACATAAAATAAAAAGAGAAAGTTAAATTTTTCTATAAAATTAGTCGTTACTGAAATAACTCGCTGCTTAAATGTCACACATGAATTTCTTTTAATTAGAAAATTAATAAGTGTGATAAAATTTTATTATATTATAATCATAACCTTATAATTTTTAATTTTTTTACTGATTCTAAGTTGAAAAAAAACTTCTAAGAAATTAATTATTGAATTGATATGTGATCAAATACTTATTTTTAATTTCTCTTTTTTTAAGTAAAATATACGCGCAATAGATCGTTAATTTCTGATATTCAAGATTCACAAAATCTGTCCTTTATTATATATTGAGGATGGTTAATAAATAACGAGGGATAGTCTATAGTCGAGCCTTCATCTTTTTGCCAAATTCATTAAAGAAGTCCCATAATATTACTTATAGGTGCTTTCCAGTATCATAAAATTTTCAAAAGCAAAATAAAAATTAATTGGTGAAATTAAGTAAGATTAATATATATACTGGAATCATTAGTCGTTTGACTGGTTTGAAGTTACTCTACATTCCCGACTTTTCTATGCTAATCTTATAATCTCAGCGTTTTTTACTGCAGTCTACATATATAATATCTTAGGTTTTGTATTTTTTTCATCTAATTAACTATACAGCTTTTAACGTATAATTTTACTTATGGGAAAATTATCCTTTTTTAACACAAATATATATTTTTTTTTTTTTAGAGAAGTTTACCCGCTTCCCTCATTTTCTGGGAGAAAAGAGCACCGACAAATTAGAAATTAGTCGGTGTTTCGGAAGATCTTTTTTAATATAAAAATTTATTCTGAAAGATCACGGTGTAAATGTAAATACCATGTTTCAAATGTATAAAATTTAATTAATAAATGGAAAATCTAAAAACATCAGAATTACTAAAGAAATAATAATTATAAATTTTTTTTTTTTTTTTTTTAATTTTTTCTTAACCATTTTTACTTTGTTTTGAAGAGATATCTTTGAACTTGTTCTCAATACGTATAAACTAGTGAAACATCACATTCAGGATATGGGTTTCAAAACGGCATAAAAATTTTAATAAAAAAAGTCAGATTCATGTAGAACAATATTAAAGTTTCCCAGAAAATATTCATAAAGAAAATAATGGAAAAAGTAAATACTTAGCACCCCGTATAAACAATTCTTAAAACATAATTAGAAGTACTAACCCATATATTAGTATATATTATATATATATATATATATATATATATATATGCAAAGTGTTCCACGAAGAAACGGAGAAATTTTTAGGTCACTTTTTACTGATGAAAATAATTAAAAAATGGTCATATAAACGTAGCTCTGGAAACTCTTTGTTTTCGAGTTTTGGCTAGCGAAAGATTTCGCCTGGATTTATGGCTCTTCTAATAAAAAATAAGCCCTACTGTAATTTTTGGGACCCAAATTAAGGAATAAAGTAGGATAAAACAGGTCCCGGAATTGTAACTCCAGTAGGTTTTAAGATATTCGACGTAAAATACAATATTCGGTGTCAAAAAACAAGTTTTTTTTAGGTTTAGGTAGTACAATAGTTTTATTAAATGACTAATAAATGCGAAAATTTACAAACAAAACTTGTAGAGAACTTAATTCTGAGAAAGTTAATGAAATATAGGCGATAATAAGTAAATATAAACTTTTAAAAATCCGTTTTTTATTGAAAAAAAAAAACAGACGAAATATACAGAAAATCGTATTATTCTTTCTGTACCTAGAAAATATTTTTTTTAAAAACAGGAATGCTAATTATTGAAAATAATTTTAAAAGAAATACAAAATTTATAAAACAATATTTTAGTATATATATTCAATAATTACACAGGTAAAATGAAATAATTACGTAATAAACTAAATTGAAATGTATGCTATATGAAATGTATGTATGCTTGTATAGGTTGGCAATACTATCAGCTGATCAACAATGAAAATTGAATACTTTGTTTGAATCTGTTGTCATAATTTATCTTCATGATATCTTTAGGGTATCTTAAAAATTACAGGAGTTATAATTTTGAGATCAGTTTTATCCTACTTCTCAGCTTAAATTGCATAAGAGACCACCAACTTTATTCCTTAATTTTGGTCTCAAAAATTACAGTAGGGCTTATTTTTATTAGAAGAGCTGAAATCCGGGTAAATTCTTTCGTTAGCCGTAACATGAAAACAAAGCGTTTCCAGAACTGCGTTTATATGCTTTTTTCATCATTTTTACCAGCAGAACATGTCCTGTAATTTATTCGTTTCCTCGTGGGACACTCTTTATATATAAAGACATGACTAATAAAAATATATTTAATTTTTCCAATAGTCAGATTTTAACCTGATAATGCAGCTTAGAAATTGAACTACATTTTTAAAAAACAAAAAAAAAAACTGAATTTGTAAATTTCTTTTTACAGAGAAAACAATGAGAAAAATAGGAGATTAAGATTGTACCAGAAAACTAAATTTAACGAAATGGGATTTCAAAAATTACGTAAACATTTTTTATTATAAACAGATAAAATTTTCTATGCGGGTAAATTTACACTTCTAATTTTATCGAATTTTGAGAACTGGAGTTGCGGTGGTTTGGTTAAAGAAAAAATGAATGAAAAATATTTGGAAAAATAAAGAAAAAAGTGGTATTAAAATCAAAAATTTTAAATTGATAAAATCTGGAAGTTGTTTTGTTTCAGAATCATTCAAAAAAAAATTTACTCGATTTCAAATAATTTGAAATCGGTAAAAAAGAATAATAAAATAAAAATCTAAAAGTAATATACTAAATTGAAGTAATTATAGATATCTCTATGCCATCATTATTTATTTTTTTTTACAGAAAAAAAGAAAAAAAAGTAATTGTTTACAGTATTAAATAATATTACTTACGAAATTACATATTTCTAAAAAACCAAAAATTTTTTTAAAGATTTTTTTTATTATTATTTTTTCTCCATCTTTTATCGGCTTTTACTCACGATCACATTTAAAGTTACAGTGTAGACAGAAATATTTCTTGGTTTGTGAATTAAATAGTAACAGTACACTGGTATTGTTATCAGCATATAAGCCGTTACGAGGAAATATTGATAGAAATTTAAATACTCCTACGTCTATTTACCGTCTGAATTGGCTAAACTTTCACAATATAACAATGGTGAAATGTTAAATCTGAATATAGACTAAACAAGATCTTAATCACACAAGTATGTATTTTTAATAAATGTTGTTATATAAATTGTTTAATTGTAATATAGGCGTATTGTTAAGGAAGAAAAATTATTTTTCTATATAAATACATAAAAAATATTCGCTCTCAGAACTCCATACATAGTGTGTACTATATACGGTATACAATATGTCTATACGGTAAAATTTTATGGGCAAAATGTCACTAAACATAAAATTATTGCGGAATATTTTTTATGTAAAATAACTTGCATACTATAAACAAATATAAATCGAAATTTTGAAAACGAAAACTATTTTTTTTTTTAATCGGAGATTGATTTTAATGCCTTAACTTAATTAAAAGGTTTTAATTTTTTTACGTCAGTTTATTAGGCTTAATTTGATTTTTTTCACAATCTCTTCCAGTTCTACTCATATAAATCATCAAAGGGACATCGATCAGTCACTTCCTTTGATAATTATCCAGAAAGTCAAGTTTTGTTGAGATATATGTAGATTATAAGTCTTTTATCTAAATTTATGAATTGATTACTGAACGACAAACGACCTTATAGCCAATATTTAACTTCGATTAAAACAATACGCGCTTCGAGTTGCAGAATTAACATTTTTGTGATACGACGAAAATATTTCCAGTGGTCTAGAGGAATGTTTTTATTTCTTGCTCAGTTTGATACATCTACACACACGTCATACTGTTTTGAAGAGAGGATATGAAATCGCTTCTTTAGAAAATTTGAACGTTTTCTCTAATGGTTCTTTAGTTTGTAGAGGAAGAAGAATTTTTTTGTAGTATATATATTTAAGTCAGTCTAATCAAAATTAGTGATTGGTATCTAAAAGTTGATTCGTAATTCCTTTCTTTATCGTGGAAATGATATTCTGATTTCTCGAGGTTTAACGAACGGGTTTGATGGTCACTAGCGTACTTCTTTGTGTCATTTCACGGTTTATGAAAGCTTATAGTTGCTTTCTTACTACTTAGCCCTTTATCTTATCCCTCAGCACTTCTTCTCTAAAAGAAATCATTTTTGTTCAATCCTCTTTGATCAGACACACTGGAAGTGCGCCAACGATATGGAAAATCGTAATTCTGCATCCTTTGTATTTGTGTAGTTTGATGAAGGCGGCTCTATTTACAAACCTATCGAAGGACTATGTTTCTTACCGATCGTAACCTGGACTTAAATACTTATTTTTTAAACTAATACGTCGTAACCTCTGCTAACATATTATATAAAAAATAATATGATACCTTCAAGTGTTGTACAATTTTTCTTATCGCTTCCTTTATTATTTAATTTCAACTCTTCTTTTCAAAAAATACTCGAATAAGTCTTTGTTAAGTATAAATAACAAATTTTAAGTAAGACTTTAAACGTAAATTTTCTTAGTTTTTAAAAAATCATTTTTTTAACAAAGACCGAAACAAATAAATTTGTATTTATTATTTTTACCTGAAGGAGGATTGAAGCGAGATCTCTTAAAAAAATATAACTACTATTATATAATAATATTCATTATTTATCTGGATATAAAAAGCTACAAAATATTAAAAAAATAGCTTTTTTATCTCAGTAAATCAAATTATACGCAAGTAAAACTTATATTAATATTAGGAATCGAAATCAAATATTTGCAAACGACTTGAAATGAGGCATTATTCATTCCCAAAAATTATACTTTAATTATTCCCAAGCATGAAAACACCCTGTGCCAAGTTTTTCAAGGAAAGTGAGAAGTTAAATATTTTCCCGGCTGGCCTTACTCTCTGTAACGAATTTACCATTGTACAAAAGTAAACAGAATCCGATGAAATACAGGTGATATCCATCACCATAAGTGATACCTTCGCTTTATCACAGAGTACTTTTTTAGTGTGTTTGTTTTAGTGTACATCATTACTCTCAAAGAAATTTAGATTAGTGAAATTTATACTGTTGGAAATTATGCATATGTAAATATTACCTTGATTCAGTAGTAAGAAAATATATGATAAAGAAAAAACATATTTGAAAAATTAAAAAAAATCTTACTTTTTTTAGGTCAAGGTTTGAATAACAATCAAAAGAAATTTTACAAAAGTAAAAATATAACAAAATTAAGTCAATAATTCCGATACTAAAGAACAGAAAATGAATGATGCATCTTGTAAAATTTGAATAAAATATTATGGCATAAAATAAATAACTATTATGGCAAATATTAGAAATATATCCTAACATATTTATTTTAAATAATTAATTTTATTTTAGTGTTAAATTAAGTTATTAGCTTATAAAACAATATATATTGCAATATAGTCCTATTATGCAATTAATTTTATTCTTTATAACCTAAATAAAAAAATTTTTTAAATATAATTTAAATTTATTATTAATCAGCCCAGTAGATTAATATATAGTAAAAAAAATTAGTTTTACTTCAAAATTATGGCGTTTTATAAATATTTGTCAATTTTTTCTTGCCATAAAAACACAGTAAGATATGAAAAAAATTCATTTTGCCTTTTAAATTCTAGAAGATGGTTGAAAAACTTTAGGAATCGTTTTAAAGAAATTTAACTCCAGAATTTTCTCAAACAATAGTTTTGTCTTCTGAAATAGTTTTAAACTTGACATATACTCTTTTCAGAATTCGAATGATTTCCGTAAACATGATTTGAACGATAATATAATAAGTAATAAGGTATACAATTACAAATTTAAAAGTTAAATAATATATTGTAAGTCTATCTTTAATAATTTAAAGTTATTCTACTCATGATTTTTACAGTCGGTTTAATATAACACCAAGGTTAAATCCTTGGAAAATACATCTCTTTCTGACCAAAACTGTGAACAAAAACTACGGAACCATTTAACCTTCAAGTGTTGTACAATTTTTCTTATCGGTTCCTTTATTATTTAATTTCAACTCTTCTTTTTCAAAAAATTTCGAATACAGTTTTCCAGTTAAAGTGTAAATAACAAATTTTACGTAAGACTTTAATTGTAAATTTTCTTATTTAAAAAAAAAAATACTTTTTTTTAACAAAGACCGAAACAATTAAATTTGTATTTATTATTTTTACCTGAAGGAGAATTGAAGCGAGATCTCTTAAAAAAAAAAATAACTATATAAATTTAAAACTGAACAAACTTGTTTTTAAAATATATTAATTAAAAAGATTTATTTAAAAACTGTCATTAATATAGTTCGCCCGATTTACAAATCAGATTTTCATGGAGATAAATCAAACTATAGGACGATTTCTATTCTTTCTGTTCTGGATAAAATTTTTATCATAATATTTCAGTGCAGTGGAACAATGAAAGATTTTTCATTGTTTTACTGCACTGAAACAATGAAACAATAAACTTCAAGTTTATTTATTCGATAAATTCATGGAAGGAAGAAGATAGTGGAAAAATAACATATTAAATAATAAACGTGAGCTCAACTTTTTTACCGTTTTAAATATTTTCGCGAGTATTTCTTAATCTTATAGGTAGTAAAAAATCTTTATAGCAAAAATATTTCATTACATTAAAATAAGCATTAATACTACTCCTTTTCGTAATTTTGAAGAGAAAAAAAAGAAAAGACGGAGGTCTTTGGTATGTAGTATAATAAGAGGACGTTTAAAATGATACGGGTCGGTAAAAATTTGAAAAGAAGAAACCTTAGTTCAAACAGGAAAGGAGAGAAATTTTTAATAGAATTTTGTGATGAGATGAAATGCTAATGGATTGGTGAAGCATGTAAATAAACATCCAAAGAAGTGTTAAAAGTAAAACTTGTAGAAGAATATTATGTAACTGGTATCATATTTAAATATGATTAAATTAAAAAATTAGTACAGACATCAGACATCGGAACAGCATCAGACAGTCAACATAACTACAAATGAAGTTAATAAATTTTTTAAATAGTCGTAGGTTTTGCCAGTTTTTTCTAAATTAAATTAAATTTGATAGAAAATGTTGAAATTATAACTTAAAAAAAAAAAAAAAAACAGTGATCGAAAATAAAAATTTAGTAATATACTCTTTTAAAAAATCCCCACCCCTTTTACGCTTATAAAAAAGAGATTTATGGAATTTCGAAAATTTATTTTTCCAACAAATTTATTTATTTTTAATTTACAGATATTTATTTAATTATAAATATTAAGATAATTATATATTAAAATACTTTATTAATATCATTAAAAATAAATATTAATAAGGTTCTTGGAAAAAAGTCAAGTTTAGAAACTGATGAAGTAATTAAAGATTCTTTAAGTATTATGAATTGACTGTGGCTAATCGTTTTGCTGATTGTTTTATTAAAGAGTTAAATGTTATAAAGCACAGATAATATTTTTCTATCACTTCAAGTAAAGTTGGTTCCGCTTGATGTAAGTTTTTATATGTCTCCTGTTACTACAAAGAAAGTGAATAAGGTAATTTTGGCGTTAAATGAAAAGAAATCTTCTCTTGTTGATTTATCAAGAGTTTCATATCTGAAGTTTGTGGGTGATGAGATAAGCGCCTTAATTTGTAATTCTATTAATGCTTCAGTTAAAAAAAGTTATTTATTCTGATATCCTAATAGTGCTATAGTTCGCCCGATTTATAAATCAGATTTTCATGGTGATAAATCAAACTATAGAACGATTTCCATTCTTTCTGTTCTGGATAAAATTTTTGAACGGTGTATACATAAAACGTTATATAAATATGTTGAAGAAAATGGGTTTCTTAGAAGGACTCAGTTTGGGTTCAGGAAACTGACCATTACATTGAGTGTAAATAAACTCTTTTTCAGATTTATCTAACTATATAAAAGGGAATTTGGATAAGAGAAACCACTTTTAATTTTTTTTATCAATTTTTCTAAAGCATTCGATGTCATTTCTTGTTCATTATTATTGAGAAAAAACATACCTTATTTATATACCGGCTTTATAATAACTATGGTTATTGTATGTGTCAATCGTGTCCCAAAGATTTTCTCAGATTTTTCACAGGGCACATTAAATTTCATTTCTATGAAGAAGTTGAAGGATGACATTCTTAATTTTTGGTTTAACTAGTTAATTTTAAGTAAAATGAGGGAGAGAATCGGAGAGCAGCATATTAGTGTTAAGGATAAGGAGAGTTTTTTTTTATGTTAATTAATTATAATTGGCCGGCCTCCGTGGCTGAGTGGTAGCGTCTCAGCCTTTCATCCGGAGGTCCCGGGTTCGAATCCCGGTCGGGCATGGCATTTT
>JAAAKQ030311602.1:0-10017 GCA_010016005.3 Zanna intricata
TTCGGGGTCCTCTTGGTATCCTTAAAGCGCGGCGACTCCCCGCTTGTGGGAAGCCGACACGTTCCTCCTCCAAGAGGGTATTTTTATAGTCTAAATATTATTATGTATACTTAACATCATGTGTTATACTAAATGTTATGTATCGAAATATTAATTTTATTAAAGGTAATTTCTATTGTTATTAGTGCGTGAATCTTATCAACCTGCGTTTTATAGTAAACAAAATTTTGGTGACCCCGACGTGATACAAGTGAAATTTGTTAAACGTGTCGTGTGTTTAAACATGAACTTTTCGTGTTTTAAACTATAACACTCTCTCAAGGAGTAATTATCAGCTTTGTTGAATTTACATCGACGTCCAGAACCGTCATCTTCCATCAATTTTAAACTAAAAATTCGTAATAATATTCATCGTGCCGATGAGGAATTTTTTAAATCGAGAGGAGTTGATTTACTTTTGGGTGCAGATTATTTTATCAAATTCTTCAAAACGGACATATCAAACTTGGCAGTTCAGTTTGGAATGCCATTGGGTGCAGTCACGTTTCTTGGGTTCTCCTACTGAGTGCGCGCTTGAGCATTTATCTTTTTTCGTGCGGTTTTTCTTTGTGGTGGTGTGGAACTATGTTGTTGCGTGTTTAAATTGCTTTTGTTTTAATTGTGTTTACAGACTGTTGGGCTGTAGCATAAACAATTCCTTCGTTACTACGGAACAATTTACGTTGGTAACCGCCGTTGCTGTTTATTGCTACGGTGGATAGACTTTTTCTTGCTCAAATATCATTAATTTTATATATATTATAACCAGCTGTTTCAGGAGGGAAAAATTTTTTTCAGGAGGAAAAACTTTTTCCTTGGGAATTTCCCTCCCCCATCTAGAACATTTGTTTTCATCTACAGTGATTTGTTTTTTCATTGATAGTATTACTGGTACGAACTGGTCGTGGATATTTTTATCTTTATTGCTTGACTATCTTGTCCATACTTATTTTCTTTGTGGTAGCAGATCCTTCAGGTTTCCATGTCGCGGAGAGCTGAAGTTAAGGAGGTTAGGCCTTCACGATAAGATAGCGTGAATAGTACAAAGGATAGTTCGAATCAGTTGTTCGTACGAACAACCGATTCCACCACGCTGCCCTCATTTTGGCGGAATTTGGTAAGCAGGAGTTAAGTCTGTTAAAGGTCATCTTAAACGGGTGCTTGGAAGTAATATTTTGTGTTATGAAGAATTAGAAACTTCATTTATAAAAATAGAAGCATGTGTACATTGTAGGCCTTTAGTTGAACTCTCTACTGACCCTAATGATTTCAAGGCATTAACGCCAGCTCATTTCCTTTTTGGACAGCCTTTCACATCACTTCCTGTTCCTGATATAGTAAACTTCAATCCTCATAAATTAAATCATAGGCAACAAGTCCAACAAATGTATTAAACATTTTGGCGACGTTGGACAGATGAATTTCTTTAGACGCTGCAACAGTGTAATAAGTGGAATAAAGATTATTCTCCTCCTAATATTGGTTCACTAGTCCTGATTAAAGATGAGTTTAGACCTCCTCTTCAGTGGAAACTTGGAGTAATCACCGAACTTTATCTTGGTTCAGACAATAAACCTCGTGTGGCTATGGTCAAGACCATCAAGGGATTTATGAAAAGGGCATTAGTGAAATTATGCGCACTTCCTGAGGCTTTAAGACCAACTCCTTCAACGGGAGGGATATGTTCGTTAAATAATCGTCGTATCGTTGATTTAAACAACTGTATTGGAGGAACGCAATTTTTGTTTGTGACGTATGTCTCTACCCAAAGTGAAGACATTGGTGCCTTATTACCGCTATTTTTGACGAAAGGTTGTATCAATCCTCTTGACTAAGGAAAAGAAAATTTCTGCATTCAGTCTAATACCATTCAAATCAATAAGGTCATTTTCCTGGGAATAGTTGGAAAAGATGACGATTTGATCAATCATATTTTTTTATACAACAGCGACCCTTATTCAGTCTCTCCAATTCTGTCATCTTCCTCTTAGTCAAGAGGACTGATATAACGTTTCGTTCAAAATGGCGATAACGAGACAGAATATCTTCACTTGGGTCTTTAAATATTCTCTCATGAATTGGAAGACTCAATACTTTTAAGATATTTTTTTATACAAATTAAATATACTTTCTTGCTCGTTATCTCTCAGAAGGGAAACCACTGATGATTTAATATATGTATTTTTATTCCGAAATAAAGTAAGTGAGTTTCGAGATTTATTAAAGACAGGAAAAGAAGAGTGAATGTTTTATAAAAAATTTTGACCAAGTCGTCACTTTTTCCAACAGTTTCAAGGAGAAAGACCTTATTGATTTTGATAGACCAAACTGAGAAGCTGAACCAAAACTTGCTCTTCCATGATAATTAAAATTACTGAGTATCCTATAATATATACTGAGTATCCTATATATACTGAATAAGTAAATGATATTATAGACGTAGGAGCTTTTTACCAGATTAAAAAACCAATCAGATGGCTGGAGGAATGGTCATTTATAGTGTAGGTTTTAATAATAAAGTTAGACCAGATTCCTAAGTTCAGGAAAAGATGTAATTAAAGAATAGATTAAACATTATTGTATAACCTATATAATGTAATCTGTAGAACATAATGTTATAATAATTGTTGACAAAATACAAAAAATGTAAAATAAAATTGTTTAATTTTCAGTAATTAAAATAATATGAAAATAAATAACTTCTTCTGCTTAAATCATACTATGAAAATTGATATAGTGACTAATTTGTTAATAGAATAGCGACTTTCGTTAGGAAAAAAGTAAAAGGGACGAATGGCTAGAGAAGACTGATGAAAAGGGGGTACGTAAAGAGTGGGAGAGGAGAAATGGAGCGAGAGGCGGTAGGGTAAAAGAGGTGAGAGGAACTGCTGCGAAAAATTGGTTTAAAAGTAGGCGCTGTCGCGACAACGAGGGGTATATTAGTCTCTCTTCATACGAGTGAGCGAACCAAGCCGCTGCCGCTGCTACCACTGCCGACGCTAACCTAAACCTAACAGCGCGACCGACAGAGAGTGTAGCAGAAGCGGTGGCAGGCAGCGAACGGTGAGACGAGGCGAGGATAACACCTACCTGTTGAGTGCTGAGCCACCATGCGGGAGAAGAGAGATACAACTCTATCTGTGTATCTGAGTTTGTATACACGCACACAACATGCTCCTCTACGAACGTACGTACGCATATGAACACACGTTGGGATGTATTTCAATGATGCATATAACTGTTTAACATTTAACACAAAATCAGAGAACAGCTGAGTTGATTTAAAACAAAATATCTCTGCATAAGATGACAATAATGGATCGATACTAATCAAAACTAATTATTCTAAACTCGGGTCAGCATATTTTATACAAGATTACCGAACGAGGCTTATATCTCTGATAAGAAACTGTTAATTTAATTACACAGAACAAGACTTATTTTTATCGATTTTGTATCATATATAGGGTAATATTACTAGATAAAAATGAGTAATTTTTAGCGAAAAATGGCTACAAAAATAATTTTAATTGGAAGTGAATTATTTCTTTACTTGGCATAAATAGTTTTTTTTATGAAACTGTTGATAGTAAGAAAATGTACAGAACAGGAAACTAATATCGACTTCCATGGTGGTAGCTCTACCTTTTCAGCTGAATGTTCGTGTCTTTGTTTCTTATGACATTTTATCCATACGGTAAAAAATGTTCATTCCATATATCCAAGCAAACCTTATAAGATAAATCAATCTACAAAAAAATTCACTTCTCATTTTACTGAAAAATTGAAGCTTGTATACAAATTGCATGGGTATACAATGTTTTTAACTACAATCTGTGTCTAATCCGTACTGATCAGTTTCCTTAATTTGTGATTAGGTCCACCTTTGTTATCATTAACTAAACAAATAGAAAAATTCATCATTTCGCCGATAATAAGAAAATAACAATGGGTTATAATGGATTGAAAAAATACATATTTCAGTTATATAAAACAATACTTGCTTGTATAATCAGCAAAGAAGCGTTAGCATTGAACGTTAATCATTTTATAGTTACAAAAATAGTTTACAGTTATTATTACATTTATTTTTTATAATTACAATTCCCTTGTTACTAGTTGATCTTGCTCATCACGAAATTTGAAACCAAATGTAATTTATCAGCTGTCCATGAATTTTAAAAGTGATTTTTAGTGTACCAGAAAAAAAATACTACACGTATTTAAAAGTCAAGGTTTTAGTAATTGTAACACAAAAAGCTGTTTATTTCTAATTAACCTATAACGAAAATAAAATATTTCATGGATTAAAGAATAAAATATTTCTCTGCGATTTAAAATTATTAGGATTTAATTTTACTCAGGAAAAAATTTGGCTGAGGAAGATCAACATTTTCATAAAATCCTACCCATAATCCAGTGATTGCTACTTAAAATCCAGTGATTTAAAAAAAAAATGGAATTATTCTTCAAACTTAACAATATATTGATTGTATAATACTAACATATTTCGAAAATGATCGGATTTATTTCTCAGAATTATCTGAAATCGATCTTATAAGCTAATTTATTTTTGTAGTTATACTTTTGATAAATTTTGAACACTCTCATTTTTTGTAACTTTCACTAAGTATATAAGTTTTATACGAGCTTTTTATTCGTGCTATTTCTTTATAAACTCTATTCCATCCATTGAATCATCATTTAATAGGCCCAATGCAAGTTTGCCTCTGCTTGCTCCATTAAAATTCCACTAAAATCCATTAAAATAAACTATGTAAAATTTTTACCCTCAATTTAGAATTTTTCAAATATCCTGTACAACTAACAGTACTAGATGAGTACTGTATCAATTATGTTGAACAAATTTCACTACTATTCTTATACTATACTTATCAAATCCACTACTATTCCTTTATCTTAATTATTGCAACAATATGTGCTTTTCAATATTTTTTCTGAACTGCTACTTACACATTTTAGTCGTTATCTAAGTATGGTCGATGTATTTTTCTTAAAAATGCATTCCTCATACTCTTACATTTTTCCCATACTTTTACTATCAATAAAATACATTTTGGTCTATACAGTTACACAGGTCCAATTATATCGTGTAAGACGTGGTTTTTAATTTTGTTTACAGTATCATAACAATTAACATATATACTTTTGAATTCAACATAATTGCTGTACTAAATAAGGATTACAATTTCATTTCCATATTTTTTTTAACATTAATTAAATTATTTTATTACGACCTGATTATTTTTACAAATTTTAGATTGACTGCAAGATATTTTGTATTTTAATAATAATGCTTTTCCTTGAATACTTCTTTGAAAAGCATTTTTATGAATCTTTTTTGCCTTTCATTACATTATCCGATACAAAATAATCAACAACTAAAAACAGTTTTATTTTTTCCAGTTCAGATTCCGTGATT
The DNA here is from genome assembly GCA_010016005.3 of Zanna intricata. NCBI lineage: Eukaryota > Metazoa > Arthropoda > Insecta > Hemiptera > Fulgoridae > Zanna > Zanna intricata. Next base: position 5,483 of record JAAAKQ030311602.1, read on the forward strand.
TTTTTTATAACAACCGATTTGAAAATTACCTGGTTTATTGAATTTAAAAGTATTAGATACTCTTTTGAAGTAGATAAGTTTATTTATTAAACAGTAATGCTTTAACCTTCACTCAGAGGGTTAAAATAGCAATAAAAACACCATTCGTATTTATACGTCAGTATGATCTTACAAGTAATTTTAATTTTTGCAGACTAAATAATTATTTTTTTTATTTTAAAAAATTAGTATGACACACGATAAATATAATAAACAAATAACACTAAATTTATGTTTTGTAATTATAATACAACTTTAAATTTTCACCTCAAAAAATTAAAAGATTTTGTAATATACTAAGCATTAATAATCAGTTTAAATGTAAGAAAGTATAAACTTATAACTTCATTTAAATAAAAGTAGAAATCTTTCAACAATTAAAATGTTAAAAAATAAATTATACTATAATTTACAGACAGAGATGCGTTGAATGTTGAATCTAGGTTACTGTATGTGTACTTGTGTGTGATTTACACTGGATGTAGGCGGTGTGTTTTATGAGTACATTACACAGACTACTTCCTACATAAATTAACTTAGTGGCCGAATTGTAATCCTTTAAAATACCATCTTAATCAAAAATAAAAGAAAAAAATTTTAAATAAGTACACGTAAAATATAAACCGGTGTATTTGATTTACTGACCTGTACTAAATAGGTATTTAAATTATAAAACCTCTTCATCTGTCTTTATTTTGTGACTAAACATTACTACATGTAGCTTTTTAAAACCCACATGAAATAGCTGAAATAGTAAAACACGTATTAGTTGAAACTTTTACACAAAATTATAGGCGATCATAAATTTGACTTCTTGTGCAATAATCTACTTGAATAAAGGTACAATTTTCTGCCAGAACAATATAAGATTGCATACTACTCCACTTCTCAAAAGTTAAGCTTTATCATCAGTGTTACAAACATAATCTGATGGATTTTAATCACTAGATAATCATATTTACATTATTCTTTTTATATTATTCTCCATTTGTTTCCTTTTTAATATTATTCGATTTTTGCTTATTTTCTTCATAACTCACGTAGTCCTAGTCAGTTTTCGGGATGAAAATACTTATAAAAGACGAATTATCAAATAATATTTTATGATTGAATTATTTTACTGTTATTAATAGTAGTTCTGAGGTGGAAAAAACAGGATTACGCAAAAAAATATAAAAATAATTGAGTAGTTACATTTGAAACCCCCGTCATAATCCAATAACCAAAATTTACATATTTTGTGTTTTGAGTTATTATTTCTACTTTTCAATTAAATACTCATTTTTAATAAAATAAATTCTTTTATTTTAAATAAAACCGTATTAAAAAAAAAAAAATAAAACATTTGAATTCAATTAAAAAGAATAATAATTTTTCATTTCTTCATTCAATTTTGACTACTGAAAGTTAAGCCCAAATTAAAAAAAAAAAAAATTGGTAATCCTTGTTTGCCGCCTAAACTTAAAAAGAGAATTATAACATACTATTTTTTAGTTTTTGTTGCATTCTTTAATTTTTTAATGTTTAAAATATTGATAGTATTATTAAAAAAAATTTCTCGTTTGAAAAAATCCTTAAGTAAAAAATACAGTGAAATTAAAAAAAATGTAAGCGAATATAGATAATCACTGTAAAATGAATGCTTTACAGCGTAAGGTAAGGCTATAGGAAAAGGAATAGGGAAGAAGTATTATGTTTAATTCTAAGTTTTCCTAAATTTTCTTGAATATTTATGTAAAAATAATATTCATATCAGAAACATATCATGTTATATATATAATTCTTTTATGTTACCAAAAAAGAAATCTTCAAATCTTTTATGTAATTAAAATTTTTCTTTTAAAAATTTTTCAGATAAATTAACTTTTAACAGAATTACTTAATCTTTAAAATAAATTATATTATCGAAAATGAACTATTAGGTGACATATTAAGACTAAGAAATATATAAAATAAACTTATGGATCGATTGAAGCATTCTTTCCACTTTAATTAAATCGGTTACAAAAAAAAAGTTTTTAATTAAACAAACTATCCAGGTATTTGAATAAAAAATAAAAAAAACCTTAAACTAATGTCAAATAAGCAAAAAAACAAAACTGAAGTAAAAACATCATTTCCTTGTAAACATTAATTGTAAAAGACAACTAAGTGATTTGAAAAAGCAGGTGAGATGTGAAAATTTGTTTTATGACGATTAACTTTCACCATATTACTTTAAAAATATTCCTAAATACTTATTCAATTTAACTATAATTTAAAATATTATGAGAGTTTATTACATTATTTCCATTTGTTTGTGATTTTATAAGGAAAATTAATTGAAAGAAATTAATATAGTAAACGTAATTTAAAATAAAAAATAATAAAAAATACTATGAAACACATTAGCGTGATTATAAAACGTTGTAAATTTCAAGATTTCCGTGAACAAACATGAAGCTAAAAAAAATAAAATGGAAAGAAGACATAGTGGCAGGAGGTAAACGTAAAGAAGGGATATTGTTGGGATTTCAGGATGATGAGAGGACGGAATGCGAAGGAGGGGGGACGGTTGATATTTATTTTCGTCAAAGGGCGTCATTATTCCGAGGCATTTCCTCCCCCCTTCAACTAAATACCAATATTTCACTTGTCAGATTCTGCCGTTTTTCCTGCGCGCTTCTTTTTTCGCCTTGATGTGGCGATCCTTTGTTACTAGGTTTGACCTTTTCCATCAACGTCAAATGATCCATCAAAGGCCGTTCTGTTCTCAGTTCCCGCTTTGATTGATGAATATTGATCTAACGTTGATGAAGCTCACACTTTCTCCCTTGAACCTAACCTCCCCCGTTCATATAAACACGCGCACGAGCGTGCCACTTCCATTTGCTCATCACATTATTCCTTTTTCCTTTCTTTTTCATTCCTTTTTATATCTCCTTCGTACTGACTTCAACAACACAAATTTACCGATCGACTCATCCCTTTTATTCATTCTTTGATTGCTTTCATTTATATTACTGTCCTAACTGTATAAAAAACTGCCACGTCAAAAAGGTAACTTCTGTTCGGTGATAAATATTTAAGTTTTAGATAAATATTTATTTATTCATCGATCCATAGAATTATAGAATTTTAAAAGCTTTTAATATTCGATGTTTTAATGAAATATTCATAGATTTAAAACATTTTTATTTAAAAATGAATAGATAAAATTGTTTTTAAATGTGACTAAACTTGTAAACTAATCGGTTTAAAAATTACTCTTACAAAGATCCTTTTGGTGTTTATTAATTGTAAATCTTCCTTCAACGAAGCGGCATGACTAATTACGATCATCTTACAACTTTTATGAACCCTTGTTTTAAAACAAATTTGAATAATATATCTGATTTATGGTGAGTTTACTCGATTAATATGATGTTTTATGCTAAATTTAATAAGTCAGTAAATTACATTTTGTTCAAGGAAGTTTAAATGTAGTTAGTATAAAAAATATTGACAAGATAAGTTGTTATTAATGTTTTAATACGTTTATCATATTTCTATGAGTAAAATTCTTTAATATTTCATTGCAAATACATTTAATTTAAGAATTCATGAAAAAAAACATAACATATTAAAAGAAAAGACAAAATAATAAAATAAACAACAGGAAAATAAAAAAAAAGTAAACCCAAAAAACAGATGGGAAAGATATATACTGGAATACCTACGAAGAGGTTATTTCATATATGTTTTCTAAGGTATAAACTGTTTTTTGTAAAGGAAAAAAATTAATTTTTGTGACAGGTAGAGGAAAGTACAAAATTGTCATAATATCAAAAAGAATAATTAGAAAATATAAATTTTGAGTTAATTTATTAGATTTACAGTTTTAGTATTAAGTTTATTATTATAATCTTTGGTTTATTTGAACGAGGAAATCTGCTTTAAAAAAGATAAAAAACGATTCATTTTTAGAATTTCCATAAGATCTTTTCGAAACCGTTACATATCTCTTTCGTCAATATATCGCCGTTTTTAAAAGCATCCTTCTTGTAAAGATCAGGAAATTCATGCATGTTTTTTACATTAGGCAAGTAAATTTAATATTTTATTGATGAAAGTAGAATATTTTATTAGTACGTTTGTATCTAGTAATAAATATAATCATTAATGAATGCCGCTATTATTGTGTATAGTCTTCACGTTATGGTATTTTTAGTTGTACGATAATGTTCGTCCAGTCTGTCCATTGTAGTCATTTCAATTTAATTTTTTTTGTACCGAGTTTTCTAATGAATTTTTAGTTTTTAAAGCTACACAACAAGGTAAATATTTTACGTAAACAAGGAAAATGCTAAATATTTGATTTTATGTTATTATTTAATATTTTATTTGGTTATCCATATAAGAAGCGTATATGCATTTTAGGTAATGAAAGGTTTTTATACGGATTTGAATACTAGATCGTTGATACCGGTGTTCTTTGGTGGTTGGGTTTCAATTAACCACATTTCTCAGGAGTGGTC
>JAAAKQ030311613.1:0-26756 GCA_010016005.3 Zanna intricata
GGTTTCTTATGTTTTTTAGCCTGAAAAATTCAATAAAATTAGTCCAAACACTGTATTCTTTGCGGTTTTTGAGAAAAATGGTAAAAACCGCAAAAAATCGAAGACGAAAATTTTACTTAGGCAATTTTTCTAGTTTTTCTAAAACGTTTTCAGGCATATGTTTATTGGAAACTTTTTTCTTATTTTTTGATATAGAATCCGTTTCCGAGAGACTGCCGTGCAGTTTTGATACACCCTGTATAGTGAACACTAAATTGAACAGAATAAAAGATTTTTATTGAACCCTAAATGACGGTAATGACGGGTAATCGTTTTCATAAGATATAATCTATCATTGATTTTTTTAATGAAAATATGGCTAATTTGTGCTATCCTAAAAAGGAATTATGTACAGACGAGTCCATGGTTTTGTGATGTGTGAAATACAGGATTAAAAATGTGTTAGATAACTATTTTAAACCTATAATCTATAATAATAATTTATTATTATATTCATTATTTATAATAATTTTCATATTAAAATAATTATATTACACATAAACTAACACTGATTACTATGATAAGCATTAAATCAAATCGGCGCCAAATTTCGTGTGTGGCTCCACAGAACATGCATTCATTCAGGAGAGCAACGGCATCGTACACATATATGGCTTTATAAGTGATATTAGCTTAAAAATGTTAGTAAAACCCCCGTTTTATTCAAATTATTATTAGTATTAAAAAAATCAAAAATTTTTAATTTTCTAACAAAATTTTTTTGAAAATTTTGTTAGATCAAGTGGCACTCACCATGTTTTAATCACAAACTACTACTAAATACGATATAATCACTATAAAAAAAATGATTAGATTTCCAAAGAAAGATAGAGATTTATTGGTTTTCTATTATCTTTTGATTGAAGAAGTACTGCGCTATCATTATTCCAAGTCCAGAAAAATATAGTATATATTCAGCTCTACACGTTAAAATCTCATCATGTTCATCATAAGGATTGGTTGTATAGTGAACATCATTATTTTCAGAGAGAGAAACTATTTCAGACCATTTTTATCTCGAATGCTTTATGATCGTTACCGCTATATGAAAAGTGAAATATATGTTGTAAAGACAAATATTAAAAACTGTTTTCTATTGAGACACAGTGGTATTTTTTTTTTAAAGAGTTATTAATATTCTTTTTTTAAATTTTGTAAAAAAAAAATTAAAAAACATTAATTTTTTTCCTATATAGACTATTTTTTAGATTTCTAAAAATTCAAATATACATATCTATCAGTTTTATTGATTAGCTTTTAAATAAAATGATACAAAATTATAAAAACAAAAGAAACCTATTAATTCGTAAAATTGAACAGTAAATTAATCTTATCCTGCCCAACTAGTTTTACTTAACATTTTAGTCAATAGTCTTTCCAGTTTTATTATCTTTTTATTAACTATAGTAGGAATATTATAAATTATTATAAAAATTATATATTAAAATAACATAAGGATTTATCATAATTTAAACTTATATCTTATGTAATGTATTTAGAATTAAGCATGTTTCACCGCTTTGCTGTTTAGATGTTTTATCCAACCCCCACACTACAATTGTTTCACCACACCAGACTGTACCACAGCACACCGCATCACTGAGAAATACATTCTAGTCAGGCAGACCGAGCAAGACACGCGGCGGGCATTGTGATAATGTTAACATATATTTTCATCACATTAATCTAAAATTTTCCCGACCAACTCCAGTTACTTTTGCTCTTTTTTTTTTTGTATGTGTGTAATTTATTGTTAAGTAACTCGTATCTTTTTATTTTTGTTATCTATCCATCTTTTTATTTTTTTATGAACTCAAACCACTTTTTTTTAATAAAAACAAAAAATAAACATATATAAATCTTCATTTAAAAAAATATTTTTATGCATTAAATTGTATAGTATACAATGCATTTTTATACATGTTAATATTAAATTTGTATTTTAATTTATAAATAAATACTACATGAAATAATTTTCAAAGCTTGCTGTAACAAAAAAGAATATAAAATAATTCTATATAATCAATATTTTTTATCAATAATAAATAATAATAGTATAAAAAGCAATAAAAAAAATTACAAAAAAATAAAATCTGTAATATAAAAAAGAAGCCGGTCGATTTTGAAAAGGAAACAGAATTGTTTTTATCTATTTAAATTTATCATATTTTCTACAAAATTTAAAACGTTTCTGCATACTTTAACGTCAGTTAAATTTAAATAAAAGCTTAACTGCTTGGTTTATTTATACAAATAATTTATTAAAATTGCAATGAAATTAATTATTAAAATTATATCAAACATTTTAGGTAAATGGCTAAGTTAATATGTATATAAAACTAAAGTTAAATATGTTTATATATTATAAAAAAATGTCTTACATATTTAATATATTTTATATATACATATAAATAATATATTTTTAAACGATGAATTAAAAATTTAATCCAAATAATAAACGTAAGACAGATGCGATGTAAGTTATTAAAAAAAAATACGAAGTCCTATCTTCCCAATTCAAACTTACCGCCAGAATTGAGAAGGCTTAAGTCCTACTATCGTATACCAAGGGCTCCGCGCCACAAATTCATCGGGTTCTTGGCCAAATCTCCCAGGGGTACCTTCCATTATTAATTTTTATTTTTTTACTTATTTATTATTATTTTTCTTTTTTTTCCCCTTTTGGTATTTCCCCCCTCGAAAATATATTTTTAGACGACTTCGCATACCACTTTCTTTAGATGATTAAATATCAAGCGTGAGTACTTCCAGAGGTTATAAGGAGGTGAATAATATACAACTGATGATGGCAAGTGCAGCGGACATATATGACATGGATGAGGAGACTGCATTTCGGCCTTTCGGAAAACTAAAAGGTCACCGCGGCCCTTCCCGGTGACAAGCCTCTCCGATGTTACTGAGGAAGAGAAAGCAAGGAGGGAGCCAGTAAAGACCAAGAAGAGGAGAATATCACAGTGATTCCGGGGAGAAGATGCTGCACGACCCTGGGGAAAAAGACTGACAATAGACAGGCTGATAGAAGAGGCAAAACTTCTAGTCGGGTGCGCTTTACATTTAAAGCGCACTCAACTACAAAATGAAAAATTAAGGAGTCAGCGCAAGCATATTAAACCAAGCGGAAACAGAGTACCAGTAGAAAGAGAGACGGGTAGACACAGACGAGGGAAACACAGACGGAGGGTGTTGAACGGTCACTGATCCAGGTCACACTAGGAGGAGATCCGGTGGCACTATAGGCAATAATCGACCGACGGTGACCGGCACAAGTATATAAGAACGTGTATAAGGAAGATAACGGCCTGCGACGAGAAGATGACTCAAGGGCTAAGGTTTTCATCCTTGACTTGTATGGAGACAAGCGTAATAAATTCGCGAGGCCCGTCTGCTAAGTAACACCCGGTGCTAGAGGAATGGAGGAACAAAGTATCGCTTGCCCCTGGAGTGGTGGTAAGAGAGGTGTCTGCCAGTGCACTCTTGCAGGAAGGGGTGGATACTAACCTCGATGACGTTGGGGACACGTATGTCCTTATAGTCCAAGGCGGGAAGACTGAGATTATCAATAATATACTAAGTGGTATGAAGAAAATCACAAGAATAGAGGAAAGGGAGCTGGTAGTGGCCACCACAACGGGAGAGCTGGGCGATATAACAAAAAAGACTCTGGAACAATGGGCCAGGAAGGAGAGTAGGAAGATCCACCTCTTCCTCTTAGGAGATTTTCAAAGAAAAGAGGAAAAACAGCACGGTGGAAAGGGTCAAGTCTACGACAGTGGTCTTAAAAAAGGAAGAGGTGTCCTACGCTGCTCTTCTACGAGAAGTAAAGGCGTCAGTAGGCGTGGAGTTGGTGCAGGACATCCTTTCAGTCAGAAAGGGAAAAGGAGAGGAGGTCCAGGTCCGCCTCAAGGAAGGAGGGAATTCTGCAGAAACCCTCAAAAGTCTACTTTGTTTTATAGGGGATACCTTTTCTCAAAATTATTGAAAAAAAATTCTCTTTTGTTTAAACTGGTTATCACTATGAATACCCATTTTTAGATTATTGATTGAAGGGATGTGATATTGATAAAATAGTAATTTCTTATTATAGCAGTCTTAAAAATAAAACCAATTTAAAAGGGTTGAATACGGCAGAATATGTAGTCTGTCAAACACAGTTATATGTGATGACTATTTCTGGAGTATTTAAGGAGGTATTGGATCGTTCAAAACTGTTACTTTTTACAGACTGGCCAAAAAGGAGTTTAATGTTTTTAGGATGTATGTTTGTTCAACCATAGCAGCTAATGGCCGAACGATTTAGATGTCTGACCCCGTGTTGGAATTCTTACGTTAAGGGGAGTGTCATAGGCTATATAAGTATGTAAGTTTAGTTGTAATTACAACGCCGAAAGAAGGATTCTAAATGGATTATCGATAGTATTTTCAGTATCGATATATTGCGTCGAAAACAGTTGCGTTTTAAGATATGCTACGATGTTGAATGATTGAATAACGGTAGTAAAATTTATTAATTTATTTTGGAATTATTATTACTGTTGTGATTTATTTTTTATAAACATTTAAGAAAAAATCTTATGATTTTTTTAACGGGCAGTATGTTCGATCATGTAAATATATTCTTAATTGCTAAATATTAACTAATAATTCCTTTCTTTTGTTCTGTTTTCATAAAATTGATAAAATAAATAAATAATAATAAGGCAATAAAAATACAAATAAATAAAAATAGATGTACTGTTCGAAATTAAATAAAATAATCTTTAAATTAATTATTGTCAACGTAATACTTCTAGCGGGACAGAGAGAGTCGTGAAAGGAACCATGCGCAACTGCGGGGCTCACCACCACTGGTCCGTACTAATCCTTTTATTTTATTAATAAATAATAATAAGTAAAAAAATTCAAATAAAAATAATCTACGCTTAGAAATAAATCTGTAAATTAATTAAAGAGCAATGTTTCTTTTTGGCAAGCGTGTATTTTAATTTTTAATATTTATCTCTTGTTTATTAGTATATATTACTTTACTGTGCTGAGACAGTGAGTGTCTAACATTGAACACAAATTTGGAAGAACACTTTCAAATTTGTGTTCCCCTTGTCAATACCAGCAGTATTTACTGATTTTTTTTCCATCTCCGTCATTCCTTTTTCTTCAAATTATGGTTCAAAGAGGTACACATTTTCAATCATGCCGCTCTTTTGGTATTTTTATCATGAAATTTTTAATCTAAATGTCTCAAATTTTCATACACTTATTCATTTTTTCCGTAAAAATCAATGTCGAGCTCGACCATAAAGAAGCAAAATAAATAAAAGAAAAGAAAAACTGAAAAAAAAAACAACAAAAGCTTGCCAACTTAGACACCCGTGCATTTTAGAACAATTTTGGTAAAGTACTGACTCATCATTGGTGAATCATCACGCGTTGCACTAATCCCCAGTTATGGAAATATCTTACCAAAGTTAACGTCTTGTGTACACCCTAGCGTATGTACAGAATTATCATAATTTATTTACATTTAAAACGCTGGTTGATAATGTCGCCTCAACGCTACGCTCATCTGTAAAATCTTAACAGAATCGGTAATGATGGCCATGGGCCTTTCCCTTCCGAAAAATATATTAAAATTATTAGTTTTATAATTCGTAAGAAAACCGTTTCCTTATATTTAATGAAATATCATTTTTTACATATAAATACAAGTTCATTATGAAATCCATTTGGACGTATGGTATACAGTTATGAAGTAGGTCGAGCAAGAGCAATATTGAGGTATTGCAACACTTCCAGAATAAGTTGGCATGGTTTGCACAGAAGGAAGAAATTCGTAATTATTTGGAATTCCCTTTTGTCCACGAGGAAATCAAGCTATTCAGTTCGCATCACAAACAACGGCTAGATAATCATATGACCTTATCTAGATCTGAATCTAGGTAGCTGGTTACTCAAACGCTAAACGTGCTGGATCTAGAGAAGCTGAGTGATTCTTACGCTGGAGGACAGCACTTAAGTGATGAGCATTTTTCTATGCCTGATGAAGGGCCTTTATAAAAAAATTATGTTACTTTTTTTTTCCTTTCCTTTGCAATTTAATATTAGCTGATTTCTTTTCTTTTGTCTGGGTTTTACGAACTTTTGTGAGTAAAATATGTTCAAGTCATTTTTACAAGTCAATTTTTATGTATTTATAGACATATAAAGTAATATAGAGTAATATATACCTTATATTTATATAGTGGTGTTATACAAGTATTTATATCACATTTGAACTATTGTCTTTTATATAAAAGTTTTATTGAGGGGATTCATTGGAAATCCCTCATCAAGCGCTTATTGTAATTCTGTTTAGTCATGGTTCCTTCTTTTAAACGATTATAAATAAACTAAATGTGATCAAAAAAAAATGTATAAAAGTTGTGAATTCAAGAAATAATAAAATAATATTAGTTTCACATAAAAAATACAATAAAAACTTGATTAATATTTTATTATCTGGTGCATAAAAATCGGTTAATTTTAAATGAAGAATTGAATTTGTAATTTTTCTAGAATGAGTTATTTTTTTTGAAGGACGATCAACGCCGTAGCTAGAATGAGTTAATTATGTGTGTGTGTGTGTGTGTGTGTGTTATATATTTTCTTACTTTTAATTATTTTGCGCTATAAATATATTAATATATATATATATATTTATTATTATTATTGTTTTTTTATGCATCTTTCTTACTTTTAATTATTTCATACTATAAATATATTAAGCATTTTTTCAAATATTACTACATGTATAAAACTACATTTTTTTATGTGTTAATATGTATGTTTTATACATATAGAATGAAAAACTTTGAAATGAATTCGGTGGTAGAGAAAGGTCAATTACATTTAAAGTGGAGATGGCTGTGTTTAATGGTGATATGAATTAGTGGACCATACTTTTTTGAGTATGGAAGAGAAAATGTGATTGTTATACAATGAGTTAAAAAGAGAGAATACGATGACGAGGAAAATTTTGATGATGGAGTTGTGTGGAAGCGAAGTACGCTTCATTTTAATTTCAACGACATTAGTTCTGCGTTTAATGAGGACATGTAGAAAGAGAATATGGGTTCACAGGTCGAAACAAAACGCAATTCTATGTTAGAGCGAGAGGAAAAAAAAATAAAATGAAAAAAAAAAAACAAAACCTGTAGTAATAGAAATCTATTTGAAACTTTTGTTACAAGAGTGTTTTAATATTGATTGCCTAAAGGGTAGACTATGAAACACATGTTTTGAATTCGGTATGGTTTTGACGACATATAACCTCCTACACTCCTCTCTACAATGTTTTTTACTGGAGCGTAGGAATAAAACCTGAAAACCCCCCTCTACCGTTACGTATTTCCAAACCCGAATCAACAAACGTTATTCTACGTCCGCGATTATTATATAGTAGAACTGTAAGGGGTGACAAGGTTGATTTATCCACCGTCCATCCACTCCGGAACAAATAGCATTAATAAAATGAATTACATTCTAGATTTTGATTTAAGGGCTTGTCAAACCATCTCTTTGTTCTCTTGTATACTACCGTTTTTGAACACTCATTCTTCACTCACTCACAACAACCGTAGACACAGACACACACATATGTATATATATATATATATATATATATATATATATATATATATATATACATGTACCTTCTTTTTCTCCCTCCATCCCAATTTCTCCCCTTTCTATATAAACCGCATGGATCAACAATTTTTATGAAATATTAAACCAGGATTCATTTTATACTTTTACTAATGTAGATTTGTTATCTTCTATTCTTGACAACGACAAACAATTTACTATTACTACTACAACAAACAAATATTCGAAAAACATTTTCTAACTACTCTTCGTTAAAATATATAAATCTTTATTTAACTTCTATGTATAAAACTTCTGTTAAAAAATGCAGTCTAAGTTATTATTTATACTTTTCATGAAGAATACTTATATATTTTATTTAAAAATGTAATATATTTAAAATTACTTTTGTTATAAATATCAGTTTACTTTACATAGTACAAATTCGTATATTTATGTTTCATTTCCAGTATATTTGTTTTAGTACACGATTATAATAATAAAATTAAAGAAAAAAAGTAATAAAAATTTAAAGCTGCTATGTTAAAACGATATACTTTATTTTAATTCAACAATCTTTTTAAATATGTATTTTGTTAATATTTTTCGTTGTAGTAATTTTGTTCTTTTTTTTATAAGTAGATATTTTCATTTTTATTTTTTCATTTAATCAGTCGTTTTTTCTTTCTCTTCTTTGTTTCTTTCATACAAAATTGTTTTAATTAGTATTATATCTCTAAAATAATAATGAATAATGAATGATATAACTATCAAATAATAAAGATTGCATAATTAAGAATTATAAGTAAAAAATAGATAAATATTAGAATATCAATGCCACTTGAGCATTTTATTAACAGACAGATTACTGTATATTTTTTTAATTGATGAAGAAATATTTTAAATTGAATAAAATATCTTTAAATAAGAATATATAAATAAAATTCATGGGTAGAAACAAAAATAAAGATGCGATAAGAAAACAAAAAGAATACAGAATATATTTAAAGAAAATAATTAAGAAAAGTTTCTGGACTGGATGAAAATTTAAGAATTTCCTAATGGATGTCGTAGAAGATTTCACAGAAGGAATTAAGAAAAAGGATCAAGATGATTGATGACGTAGAGGAATGGAGGTTTGAGTATATAAGAGGAGGGCCAAAGACTGGATTCAATGGAAGAGACTATGACGTCAGTACTTAGGACCTGCGATCTTCAGAACACACATATTAACGATAGCAAATTATGGTAAAATAGTTGTTAATTCTAGTTAATATATCGTTATATTCAGTTATTTTTTCCTTATTTTATATTCACATGATGTGTGTGTGGTTCTTACAATGATTACGCTGTTACTCGAACAATGAAAGATGATTGTTTACACCACTTACATCGTCAGCGATGTAACAAAATTTAGATAATTCTTTTTTTTTTACTTTTTTACAAATAATTCACTTATTTACAAATTTATTGATATTTAATTCATTCAATAAAATTTATAGCTATTAATAATAAAAAAACTATTCGATCGTTATTTAATTTTTAAATATTTCAGATCAAATTGCAGATGTAATTCAAACAATAAATTATCTATTGCATAAGTTATTTTTACCTATTATTCGTGAGTATTTTTAGATTTTTCAGCTGATTTCAGCTTTTTATTGCTAGATTTAGCATTAGCACTACAGTTGCAGTAGAATTTACAATTCTTTTTTCTGAGATTCCAAATGAACTAGCGTTCAAATTCTGCCATCCGTATAATAAAGGAATCAAATAATCTAAAAGTTTATCAGATTTTTTTGTTGTTGTTGTAATTCAGTGAAAAAACCAAAAACAGAAAACTAGAATAAGATTTTACCCCTGTTTCATGACAGAGTATATGTTATTCAAATATCATATATGCTAATCTGATTTATTAGAAGTACGACTATATACTCTGTTCTACTAAATTTTTTCTTTCAAATTTCAGAAGATAACAAAATTATGAAATATTGTTTTAATGTTTCGAAATTATGACTGTAGAAGCATATAATTTTAAATGTAAAGACTTCCTCGATAGTTTAGTCGTAAAATCTCGTTAAATAAAGTTATTATTAAACTGAAGGCCTCTGGTTCGATTTCAAGCAAAGACCTAGTTCTGACTGTAAAATAGAACTAACGTATTAAGTCTTTTGCCGTTAAAAACTATTTGAGATCTTAACCGATCTAACCGAATTTGTTTTAATTTCCTTCATATTGCGAAGGTAATTAAAGAAGAGCTTTTATGTTCATTTAATTGCTTTTGATTCATTTTAATATTATGACAACATTTAAATTATTTTACTAAGTATATCAGAAAAGGATTTACTTTTGAATTGCTTTAACGAAAAAATATCTCTAATTACCAGTTTGAAACTTTTCTGACATACTGAAAATTTACGTCGAAATATTATCTTCTAAAGGAAAATTGCAATGTATTTTAAAATTTTTACATTGTCCCAAAGTGAAGTGCGTACAAAAAAATTGTCTAAAACATATTACTTTCTTATAAACAGCAAAAAAATTTCCAAATATTATTGTTAAGCATTATATAAATTAATACATTTAGAAAAGAACAAATTGTAAAGGAGATATTTTCCACGACGAATAGCTGCTTCTCCTATATTTTTCACAGTAGAAAGCTGGAATGAATTAAGGATTGAACTCTCAGAAATTAAATTTATAGATTGTATGTACGTAATATCTTTGCTCACTTTTTAGAAAAAAAAACTGCTGCGAGAGCAGTCTTTTTCTAAATTACTAGGTGTATATGATTACTATGAATTTGCCACGATTTGGCAGAGTTGAAACCGGTTAAGTTTTAGTAGCGGTTTATTATTTTAATACAACCAATTCCTACGAGGAAGATACGTTCTCTCCCATAAAAATTTAGAGTTAAACTCAAGAAATATATTATATATAACTAGTTCTAATAAAAAGATTAATTTTTTATCTATATGATAAATAATTAAAGAACAATTTAGATCCGGAGTAACAGTGCAAGGTGAAAAGCTATGATTTGCTGATGATGTAGTAATTCTAGGAGAGACAGAAAAAGATTTAAAAGAGTCTTTGAGTGACATGGATGAACTCCTACGCAAGAACTACCGCATGAAAATAAACAACAACAAAACGAATGTAATGAAATGTAGTAGAAATAATGTAGGTGGGCCACGGAATATAAAAATAGGGAAAGAAAAGCTTACGGAGTTAAAAGAATTTTGTTATTTGGCAAGTAGAATTACTAAAGATGGACAAAACAGGAGCGATATACAATGGCGTATAACACAAGTGAAACGAGCTTTAAGTCAGAAATATAATTTGTTTACATCAAATATTAATTTAAACATCAGGGAAACATAACTGAAAGTATATGTTTAAAGCTCAGCATTTTATGAAAGTGAAACTTGGACGATCGGAAATCGTTCTAAGTTCTCTTTACCTGAGAAGAAAAGATTTGACCAGTTTAAAAAAAAGTTAGCATAAGGAAAGAAGAAATTATAGGAAAGAATTAAAATTTGTTTACATACAGGTTTCTTTTAAATTGGTACAGAAATATACCATGTGATTTTAACAACTTTTTTCTTTCTAAGAGGTTATGATACTGTAGTTAAATATCATACTGTAGAGGTTATTTTAAAAATATTCCCTGAACTGAAAATTCTATCAAAATGAAGGGTACCCCATGGCCTACAAGATTTAATAATCCATAGCCAATAAAATGTATATGACCAACATAATACATTCCCATCCGCCAATGAATTTGGATTATAAATTTTACCTGTTTTGATTCACTTGTACTGTACTCTTAAAAGGTTTTTATGATTCCATTTACTGTACAAACATTATTAATAGCCTGTGGAGAAAATGTCAATGATTTTGCCATAAGATTCTATCTGGGTTTATACACTCATATGATGTTCGATTTATATAAAAAATTTAACTTGCGCAAATACTGATAAAATTCTTTACAACTATTCTTCTTCATCTGGTTTCTGCCTGGAGACAGGCTCCATACACCTATTCTGACTCCATCAATTTCTATCCAAAGTCTTCTCCTTTGTCCCCTTTTAGCTTCAACTTCATCTTCTAACTTCTGTTAATTCTTTTCATAAATTAATCTCTTAAATTAAAAGATGCAGTTGATAAACGCTTCCTTTTCTTCCACCCTTCTGATGCAGTTGTGAAGATTCCACTCCTTCTAACTGCATGCCTTAACCAGTTTCCTTTTCTTTTGTGTACTTTCCGGATAAGTGTACTTTCTTCTTTAATCCTTGCTCATTATTTCCTTACTCTTCATTTTATCTGTCTTTCATACTTTTTCTGTACTTCTTCATAATTTAAACTCTAATTCTATCTAAAGTTTCATTCCAGACCCCCCTTTCTCTTCCTCATCGTCAATGTTTCACTTCCAGTCAAGACATTATAAAAGTAATACTTAAATAGCAATTTCCTCTTCTTAAAATTCCTCTTCTTTCTTTGCAATTGCTATCCTGCCTTTGATTTACATTGCTGTCTTCCAGTTCTCTGTCACCATAATTCACAAATATCTGTAATTTTTTACCTTTTCTATTCTTCCTTCCCTTGTTCATACTACTAAATCCTCTTTTTTTTTTACTAACACTACTTTCCACGTCTATTTTCATTCTATTACAATTAATATGAAACATTTTATAAATAATATAAATAATTTACTCCGATTAAGATGATTTAAGTATTTAGAACTGTTACGGGTTCTAGAGTTTTCTTTTTCTACCTAATTCTCTTCATCCATGTAATTAATATTTTCATAGTTAAATAGAAAAAAATCATAACAGAAATTGAATTAGTTTGTAAAAATATGAAGAGTACTGTAATAGTTTCATAAATTTCCATGTAATTAGTGAATAAATAAGTCTTATTATTTTTTAATCTGGTTTTTATAATTTTAATTTTAAATTATAAATACATATTACTTATATCTTTATTTAAATTTTATTTATATAATAGTTGCACTATCTAATTATGAAATATTATTGTTTAACCATAAAGAATTAATTACATATCTATATTCAAATTATAACTAAGATAAATAAGTCATGAGGTTATAGAAACTAATGATAGTATCTATACTCGAATATAAATTATACATCAAACTCATAACTTTGTACTAAAACAATATTTATTTATAATAAAGTATAATTAGAGAAATAGGGTACATAATAATAATATATTATGAGACAATTTATTATTAATATGGAACGGTATATAAATACAAAAGACAGCAGTTGAATTGTATAAATGCACTTGCAAATATTCACTTCCTAAAACGTACACCATGCATAAAACCAAAAATCAAATCGGCGTTTGAATCGCCGAACATTCTCACTGTTGTCTGGGAAATTCAGCGTTAGATAGTTCAAACGAATACTTTGTTTCTATTATGAACCCATTGACTTCCTCTTAGATAAAAGACAATTTATTCTGGAAACGTTGTATAATCTTAATGTTGCTCTTGCTCGTCGGTACCTCATAGTCTTGTACAGTGTGTACAAATGGTTTGCAGAATGATCGAGTATTAAATGTTTGTTGTACAAAAACAAGTGTGAATTACTGTTTAGTTATGAATAAAGCTATTTAAACACGATGTTTAACTGTTTTTTTATCTCTTTCGCATGATCCTTCCATGTCAAGCGACGATCGAGGTAGAGCCTGACGTACAGTACTAGGGCTAATGAGAGTGATGAGAGTGAAAATGCCGCCTAAGTTGATCCGGGAACAGTAAAACAAAAATAAAGAAGAAGAAATTTATGAAATTGAATTGTATTGCTTTTCACTTTTTAATACATTTTGCTGTTTTTTTTTAAATATTATATTTTTAATTTATTTAATTTTACTTTAATATTGTTTTTAGTTCCTTGTACAAGTACAAGGAAGTATCGTAATCTTGAAAAACTTTGGTATTCAGATTTCAATGGAAATATCCGTTTTGACCGATCCCTGAATCCATTTCAAGTAGTTTCGACGTGACATCTGTACGTACGGTAGGTACGTACCTCGAAAACTATTAGATGTAGGATGTTGAAATTTTGAATTTAGGATATTTTTGTAACATCTAGTTGTGCATCACCCCTTTTGATTGCAATCAACTGAATCAAAAGTGGCCAAAAAAGTCAAAATAAAAAAAAAAAAATTGGATTTTTGACTTTACTTAACTGCAATAATAAACCCTCATTGAGAAATTTTCAACTATAAATCATAAGTGGTACTTATTTTTATTGGTTCAAGTGTGATAGCCAAATAAAATTTTAATTAATGAAATATTTGTACCCCAAAAGTGTACACATGAATTGAGTGAGTTTGAATTAAACTTCATCTCCTTTTCTTTTTTTCTTTTTAAATTTAATTATATTTATTTATTATAAAATAATTATTAACCTCTCATTGTGAAAAAATCTTTAACGATAACTAATAATTCAATATTAGTAATAAAGAAAAAGAATATCAGAAAAAATATCAGAAATTATTAATGAAATAATATTTTATGTCCTTTTCATTAAAAAAAAAAAAGTTCATGTAATTTAATTGGCATATACGGAAGTCGTGTGTTGTCCATATAAGATTTTTTTTTCTAATTAATATTATTGTAATATAAATGCTTTATATTTTAATGTGTCTATTTTATATTATTTCTATTTTAGTAGGTTTACTTATGTTTATCATTAAATAAATGATTATTATTACTTTTTTTTTTAAATATTCTATTGACGTTCATTAAATAATATAATTCTCTCTTTCAAAAATTATTATAAATTTCATAGTTATACATATTAATTTGTTCATTAATTTCGTATAATTAATAAAACTTATATTTATTTGTGTGTATATATGATATTGTCAAAGAATAAATGAACCCTCATTGTAGATTTATGGAAGTGACCTATATTAACCAACCGTGTTCATATGTAATGCATAAAATTTCTTCCCTACATTTGAATATGAATTGTGTCGTCTAGTTATGTATTATATACTTAACGGGACCAGATAATTTGTTCGTAACACGAAACAATTAATTACATTCACACAAATGTATGTACATTAAGACTTGAGAAATTGTCTTCATTAGAAATTCTGTTGTTTAACAAAGGTTTACACTTTACTAGACAAAATGTATCATAATTTTTTAGCTCTGTTGCAGTAGAATAATATTAAATGGAATTATTTAAATCGAATATGAAATCTCAATAGAAAATACTTTAGAATAAATAAGGTTTAAGAAAGTATGTAATTTTTTAAATTACGCTGACAATTAATGTAAATAACATCTTTCATCTAAAGGTCCCGGGTTCGAATCCCGGTCAGGCAGGGCATTTTTCACACACGCTATAATTCATTCATCTCTTCCTCTGAAGATATACTTCAGAGGACTTAATTGTGGTTCCGGAGGTAAAAATATATATATATATATATACAAAAGACATATTTGTTCGTTCTATAAATTTTCGTAAAGAACTTTCTTTTTTTTTTTCATAAAAAACTGTGCTCTATTTTATAAACTTTACATATAGGTTTTACGATGTTTTTAGTTTCCGCATTTGGATCCATCACAAAACATTATTATTATTTTTTTATAAATTTCTAAGAACTTATGATTGGTCTTACTCTGCGAAGCGTTGGTAGCGTTTATAGATGAACTCTTTTCTTATACATTCTTAAAGCAGAAAATCAGGACAGGATTACTAGTAATAATAATCAAAAACGTAAAAATAAGAGAATAGGATTTGCAGATAAATTAGAATTAATTATTAGATATGATGTGTTAGAGAATAAAAAAAAGATGAGGTATTTGAAATATTGAAAAGACGATAAAAGATCTAAAATGAAGTAGGAGCTATCAGGATCCTAAAAATTTAGTTGGAAATGAAGGAGAATGGAGAAAAATGCTGAAAAAGATCTCTCTCTGATTTTCTGTTTAGCCTCCGGAACTACTGTAAGGTACTACTTGAGAAGATGAATGAGGAGGATATGAGGATGAATGTGAATGAAGTGTAATCTTGTATAATGTCAGTTGACTACAGCTGAGAAGTGTGGTTAATTGAAACCCAACCACCTAAAGAATACCGGTATCCACACGATCTAGTATTCAAATCCGTATAAAAGTTACTACCTGTACTAGGATTTGAATCTTAGAACTTTCGACTTCAAAATTATCTGATTTGCGATATCGCGTTAACCACTAGACCAGTCCGGTAGGCGGTGCAAAGGACCTGCCTCAGGGCAATTAAACATATGAATTTATAAAAAAATATCTTCCTTTCCAGCATCTTCTCTAATATAATTTAACTATTAAAAACAAACTTAATTTTTATAACTTTTATTGATTTAGTAGTGTTATTATAAAAGAAGTTTTTATTTGAAAAAAATAAGCATTTTAATTTATGAAATTTTGTTTAAATCTTACAGTATATTTTGTTTAAGCCAATAAACTGTAAAAGTGAAGGTTTATTTATATTTATCTAATTATTCTATCGCTTTAAAATACAGTTTCAAAATCCATATATAAAGAGAAATAAAAATAAAACAAAGAGATTAGTTTAAGCTTCATAACAGCATAAACGAAAGCTAACTAACTATAGGCTAGGGAAAACAGATATAACATGGTTTTATTGGGACTATTTTCAAGGATTTTAAAATGAATTCATTGAAACTGTGTTTGTATATATACATATATGAACGTACTATACGTTCTAAAATCTGTTGTTCTGGAATTATTTGAATCAGCTTAACGATTGCAAATGATGGTTGGAGGGGGAGTTTATAATATGTTTTTGTTACGTTTGCTGTTGTTTATACCGTGTATTTGAACCATTTTTTGAACCTTATTATATATTCAATAATAAATATAGACGAGGTAGTATATGCGAATATCATGAAGGATAACTACGGGGTGTGTGGAGTTTATTATGTGTGACGTCATCATTGTCCAGACTTGACCTCTCCCTCATCCTTCTATATTTCCCCTTCCATCATCACCACCACCTCCTTTCCACCCTTCGTATTATTGTTCATGAGATTACTCCTGTTAAGCTTACTTCTAACCCCCTCATCACCCCCTTATCTACGATAAACCCTAACTGTACTCCTACACCGGTACTATTTTCCCCACACCACTGCACACCCTCTTATCAATAAAATATGCACAACACTGTCGATAGCTTCCTCTCTCCTTCTTCATCAACCCCTCCTCAACAAATATATATATATACACACGCACGCACGCAACACACACACACACACACGCGCGCGCGCGCGCGCACGCACACACGTATATCCCTATTTCTTTTTTCATGTCCTATACCCTAAACATATTACATTATGAAATCAAAGCCTTGTTTGGTTTCATCATGTATGAATTTAAAATTTATTAAGCTTATTGAAAATTGAGTATTGTATCAAATTTCATGTGTTTGTAAGAGTAAGAGTATCAGTATATTTTTGGAATTTTCTGTGTGACACATTATAACAAAGTATGGTAGAATATTATAGTATAGACCCTTTAATGATGGAATTTGTTAAAATATTTAACGAATGTTTATAGATAATACGACAGCGTTTATAGAAAAGTTATTTACTCATTTAGATTAGGAGACTTGAATAAAATCGACCCTCTTAAACTATATAACAATTAACAATTTGTCTGAAGACCGATTTTTAATTTTTCTAGAATGTAATTTTATTAAAAAAAAAATAATAGCAAAGAAATAATATTTTTATGTGACTAAAACGTTTGTTTACTAGTTCTAAAAAATAGTAATCCATTTTAATATGTTTTTACCAAATAAAATAAAAATTTATTTTGTCACCTAACCTTTATAAATATCAGTTTTAGCTTATGTTTTTACCTACAGATACTAATCAAACAATTAAATTAGTTAATAAATTTTTTTTCCTTCAATGTGAACAGAAAATGTGATGTTTTCCTTCAGTATGATGTACAATGTTTTACTAGAAAATATGTAATTGGATTCATTCTTTTAGTTCTTTTTTTTGTGTTAATTTAAAATTTTTAAACGAAAATTTTATGTATTTAAATGCTGGATAAATAGAGTTCATCAAAAATATTATATTATATTATTAATTCTTAATTTTTAAAAAAGTTTTTTAACTTTCAATTTTAATTGCAGAAGCATCGTGGTTCACACGAAAAGAAAGAAATTTACGGCTATCTAGAATTAACTTATGTTCGGGAAGAGATCAAAAAGTTCGGTTCAAATAACAAACAGCGGTTAGATAATCATGAGAAATTTCTAGCAATTAATTTCCTAGACAACAGTAAGGATGTCCGGCGTCTGAAACGCTTATAAGTGTTAGACTTGGAAGGGAATCTATGTGACTTAATATTGTTCAATATCATTTATGTGATTAGCATCTCCTTATGCCCCTTGATGAGCAGCCTAGTCTATTTCCACTTGTCTTCCATTTGTTATGTTGCTATGTTGTTATTTGTTTGACTTTGTCTACTGTTTAATGATGTAATAAGTTTTCCTGATATGTTTTCATTACAGTTTTGTGAATTGTAGCGTGTGTGTAAAAATTCCATGCCTGACCGGGATTCGAACCTGGGACTTCCGGTGACGCTAACACTAGCGCCACGGAGACCGGCGAACTCTTGTATATAAGTAGTCTTATTCAGCGTGAATATGTTTGTATACATGTGTGTATGTATGTAGTTTATTTATCTTTATGTATATACGTTTTAATGAGGATGTTCGGGTGTTCGTTAGAAATCATTTTTCCTATACTTTTTGTAACTCGATTTACTTGTTCTTAGGCGGAAATGATTCTCCTTACTCGGAACCGATTGTAAATAAACAAATTGTAAGGCAAAATAAATATTTTAAAGTTTTTTTTCAGTGACATGTTATTGGGGTAGAAGTATTTTACTCGTATACTGTAAAACATTCATTAAATAAATGTACCTGGATGTATAACTAATTACAATTTTAAAAAATCATATAATTTTAAAATTATTAATTTTTATAAAATAAATTTATCATTATTATAAAAAAAAAGCGTTATCTAGTTGTCACAATCATGTATATAATTGTATTAAATAGTTGTATTATTTAATTATAATTATAATATAAATTCACCTATTATAACAGATTTAATTTATTAAAATTTTTTTAAAAATAGGCTAACGTAAACTGGTTTTCATTTACCGAAATAGTGTACATGCAAAAAAAAATTTTTAATAACGAGATTTATAGTTCTCTTTCTGAGACATGCAGTTTTGTACACCATATCATACGTTTTATGTTACATGTATACATGATTGCCGAAGAGAATTAGACTGTATTTATCTGCTCTGTACTTTGACAGCTGTTCCTACCGAAATAGGTTTTTATCCAATGTCTGTTTCTCTGTTGTTATTTAAAAGCTTCATTTTCTAGTTCTAACTTATTTAAAGTAATTTTTTTTACATTTATGTTAATTTTCTTATATATACCTTACATAACTTAATTTAATAAATATTACTATTCTAAAGTATATCCAAATTAATTTTATTTAACATGAACACGTTTTCTTTACATTATTCCATTTTCTTTATGAACAATATTATTTTTAGTATTTTTCTTTAAAAATATAATTAAAATTCGTTAATTAATACTATTTTTTATTCTTTTAGCCATGTTTTTTATTTTTTTCATCCCCATTTATTTATATCCGGTTCCAAGAATTAACTGTAAGTAAATAGAATTACAATAACCGCTCAAATGAGGTGTTTCCAATGAATCCTCTCATCACACGTAAAGTAGTAGTTCAAATAAAACAATATTTGAATACATAGTGTAATAATCCATTTGTATAAATTTTTTTGTTGTCGATGAGAGCGGAGGAATGCCATTAACGCACGCCACCACAGGGTCATCGTGGGGTGTGTCCGGCTCAGACCCAGAACGTTATCCACCCCAGGCTAGCTAACAGGCTAACATGCTCCGCCAAGATGTGTAATATGACTTGCCCCCTACCGACTAAACTTCCCTCACCGCTCTTCTCCGCCTCGAGACCGGACCCGCAATTAAGCATAACGCAGTCTTGGGCGGAATGAATCCGACATCTTCGGAAAAAACTGTTTCCGCAATGCGATGGAGTAGACTGCCTGCGACTCTCCATTTTCACTGTATTTGCAACAAAAAGAAACAAAAAAGACTCACCCACTCATCACTCAAACAAAAACATTCATACTGGTGTGATATGGATTTGTAAACTTTCTCGTATGTAAGTGTTCACGCCTCGGGATCAGGATTATCCGTACGTCATCACCGTCACCCACCCCGCCATTTGTATAAATGCATTTACTTTGAAAGTCCTAATGTAAAACAGAATATAAAATGATATTACAAAACAAGGAACATAAAAATAAAACAGTAACATAATTTGCTTATAAAAAGAATTTAGGCCCTTCAACAAGCGTAGAGATGTTCATCACTTAATGGATGTCATTCCTGCCCAAGAGTCAGACACCCCCAGGTGCAGCTCTGAAGGCGTTTGAGTAGCTGGATATCTTCACTATTGTCTAGGAGATTCAGCACATATTTACATATAGTTCACATATTTACCTAGCTGTTGTGATAATGTGGACCAAATCGCTTGGTTTCTTCGCGTACATAAGATAATTCCAGATAGTTATGAATTTCTTCCATTCCGTGAAAATCATGGGGACTCTGTAATGATTCCCGCTAACTTATTCCGGAAGCGTTGTATAATGACTTGCTCGTCTTACCCCATAACGATACACAGTTTAATATCCAAATGGGCATCAGAATGACCTTGTATATTAAAATTTTGCTGGACAGCGATATGTGAATTACCGTTTAGTAATAAATATCTCCATAAACCTGATGTTTAGCAATTTCTATTTTCTTTCACATGGTTCTTTCATGCCAAATGACGATCAAGTTGTTGGAACCCGAAGTACCGTTATTTTTGTAATGTAATTTTTTTTCATATGTGAAATTAAGAAACTGTGAGAGATTTTTTTCTTAATAAACCGATTTAAAATTCATTTATCAAAATGAAACTTAAAAAAAAAAAAAAAAAAAAAAAAATATTTTTTTTGCTGTCCATACATAAAATATTCTACTTTTTAGCTATTGATATTTACCTATTTTCCATGATTATATTATCTATCATTATAATTTTATAAAATTTATTCATAGGTGTAGACATCTTGTTTTTTTTTTTTTTTAAATCAAATACTATATGATTAAAATACACATGTTGAAGATATTTTTTTTTTATGAGATTATTTTCATAATCGGAGTTAGGTATTGTATATCTTGTTTGTATATTTTATTTATATTCATATTTGTAGATAAATGTCGATAGTAAAATAATTACAGTTATACTTTCAGGTTGCTACGTTTGGTACTTTATGATTTGTTAATCTTTTTAATTTTACGTATTTGGTTTTGGGGTTTCAAAAAACTACTGAATAACCCTCTTCTTAAAAAAATTTGTAAATTTTGCATGATCTTTGATATATACTGAGATTATTATTTTATTTCACAATTTTTATATACAATTTTATTTATAGATTGTTATTACTTTACCAAATATTTTAATTTCTCAAGTTCTTTAATTTAACTATACATGGTTAATTATATTGACATGGAGATTTCTATAACGTGATTAAACATGTGCAAGAAAACTATTTGTTTGTACTATGTTTAGTAATAAAATGTATTTTGAATATATGTTTCATTTAAGTAAGTTTTCGATATAATTATCCTTGTAATCAATATATGGTGTAGTGTAGTCAAAGATGTTAAGTAATTTATTGTGCCGATGTTAAAGGAATAATTTGTTGATCTTCAACGAGTAAATAACATTATGTATATGAACCTATCATAAATAAAATTTTTATAATAATTATAAAAATAAAATTATATAATTATATGTTATAATTATATATATTATATTATAATTATAAAAATATAAATTTTTATAATAATTTTTTATTATTTTTTTTTAACTTAATTTTTAAAAGTAAACTCAGTATAGTGATTAAATGCTTTGTGTTAAAATTAAAATTTTTCCCTTGAGCAGTTATTTATGGAACAGAAACGTATAGTTTATTAAGAAAAGTATATTAATTAAAAACATATTTTAGTTTTTGTAGTCGTTTCACATTAATTTTCGTTCTTAGCTATCGATTTATCACTTTTGACCTCATTATTCTACTTTATATAAAATACTTTATTTGTTCTTTTTAATTGTTTATTTTATTTTAAACGTATCTTTTTTATTCTTATAAACATAAGTTTTTATTTTTTAATTATGTTTTTATAGGAATTTCATATAAAGTTGTTCAATATAAAGTTTTTTTTAGTAAATAATTATTACTTAGTGTATAACTAATAACTAATAAAGATATCTTTATTTATTAAGATAATAAATAAATAGTGATGCTTTAGATATTTAACACTTTTTTAATAACAAAAAACAACTCCTTATTTATTATAAAATTATTTATGTATTAATTTTTGTAAAAATTAATATATAAATTAATGAAATAATAAAAACTAATATGATTTTAGTTATAATAATTTAAAAAAAAAATTTATAATTGATTACAGTTAAGTCAAATACTTACCATTGTGAGTATGATTTTAAGAGACAGAGAGATTATAAGAGTGGGTGATGAGGCAAATGGGGGAGTTTTATATTAAAAAATAATTTTAGGCACTTGACTGAACCATTAAAGTTTTTCTCTTGGTCATTAAACCCATTGTTATTTCTTCTTAATTGCTACATCATTTATTTTCAGTTCAGATTTTATTTTACGTTTTATTCATCCCATTTTTTCTTCTTTTTTTTTTTTTGTTTTATTTCTGTTACAATGAGCATTAATTCTACGTTTTGGTCGTTATTTATTTTATTTATAATATTTACCTCCTATAATGCATCGATAGAGTTGTATATAAATGTCTTCCCAATTTTTAATCTTGTTTATGCAGATTATGACTGTACACATTCACAGTTACGAGTTAAACTACTACTTATTTGAATGTACAATTATATTGAGTTTTGTAAAAAAAGTTTCAAGTTAAAACTTTATAAAAGTTAAAAAATGAATAATTGTGTATTTTACTTATTTTTTTTTCTTTTTCAGGTATGTTCTTTTTGGATAATTCAGTATCTGACTATAAAACCGTAAGTTTCAACTTTTATTTGTTTAATTATTTTTAGTTTTTTTTCTTTTTGTGTAAAGTTACGTATATTTCATCATTATATAAGCATGAACTTGAAACAGAATTTTAAATTATATTTTTATTCATCGCATTGAAATATCAATTATTTTACATATAAGAAAAAAGAATGGATTCCTACTATAGATTACACTTTGACCTTTTGATATTTTAAAATAAATTTATGGTTTTTATATTGCTACTTTAATGGATGTCATCTGAGATTAAAAAGAAGATTAAAATAATTTAAAAAAAAAATCTTTTATGAATTTACAAAAGAGAAGGATAAATAATACGTCACGTATTCAACCCTTATACTTTTTCTGATATATATATATATATATATATATCAGAAAATATATATATCAGATATATATATATATGTATGTATATAAAACCAAAAAATAAGGAGAAATATTTACGTTTTAATCGGATTTTTTCGGGTATACGGACGATCTGCCAAATGATAACAAAGAAAATGAAACTATTTCATATATTCTGTTCCTGACACTTGTGCCTTATATCAGCTTATAGATAGATATAAGAACTACATAAAACAATTCGCAGTTTTGCGTCAAACCCAATATTATTATGCAGTAGAATATTATTAAAAGTATTTAGTGCTAATTTTTCTGTTGAAGGTTTTTATCAATGAATTTCAGAGAATTGAAAGAAAATGAATGTAGAATATGGCAGGATGGATGGACATGGGAAATATTCTAGTGTTACTGATGGTGACGTTATAGAAGATAGCTCCCGGCTTTTGGGAGAAGTAATAACTCCTTGTCTACAAGGAAGTACTCATAAAACTATCTTTTATGAGTCTACTGCCGTAGAGTCAACGATTTGTGGCCCAGTCTTAAGGGCTTTGAGAAATGTTGCCCGGGAGACCGCTGACCCGGTTTTCTTCTTGCCACCGAGCAGACTTGGTCGGTGTATTAAGCGGATAACTTTGTTTTTGACTAATCAGAGGGATGCTGTGGCCAAAGTTTGGATCCTAAGGTATCCGTGAAAAAACGTATACCTCTAGGATAGGCTGTTCACCCTGCGGAGGTGGAGAGCGGTACTATAGTTGTAAAGTCAGCCAGCCATTCGTCATTCGAATGCCGATCTAGTATGGCACGTTAAACAGGCGGTATCGGGTTGTGAAGTGAGCGATATGTTTCCTTCAGCAGGGTGGTAGAGGCGAACTTCGAAGGCTTGCAGTTGCAAGGCGCCGAGAAGACTGCAGTTTTATGATCTGTCAGTGAAGCTTTGCCGGGTTTACGGGTGGGCTTGGATTCACGGGGAAGCCGCTGGACAATTGTGCATGTTTAGGATATAGAGGACACCACTATCCTTGGACGAGATGACTGCAGCAGTGGGGCTAGTGCTAGTTGCGACAACTGAATTCAGTGTGTCGTCATTGCGATTCGCATATGGATGGACGCAGAATGCCACCATTATTAACACCTCCGCGGCAGCCAAACAAAAAGTGGCGAAGAGATTGAGAATAGGCTGGCTACACTATCGTGTTCGTATTCGCGATCCAGAGGAATGTTGCTTCAAGTGCTAGAGACTTGGGCACTTCTTAGCGAGTTGTACGGGAACGGATCGGACCAACAAATGTTTTAACTGTGTACAAGAGGTCCACCGGCGTTTCCAGTGTAGCAGTCCTAGCAGTCAAGTGCGCGGCTTGTAGATCGGAGGGCCACACCTTGGACGAATACACAATTAGTCCAAGGAATGAATGAAGTTTCCTCAAATGAATGTGAGGATCGCCTGGTAGGAGGGTGGACAACCTCCGGGGGTGCTGCCTTTCGTCGGTGTGTACACTGGTGACCGGTAGTTAGGTGGCAGCAGGACTCCTCCTCTCCACCATCAAGAAGACCAAATAAAAGACCGTGTCCGCATGTGGTCTCCTTGGCGGGAGATAAAGATATTTTTTTGTTTTATTTGTTTGTAATACTTAATAAATTCTACAAGTAATAGCGACACAAATACAGTATTTGTTAATAATGAAATAAAGTAAAAATATACTTAATAAAATTCTTTCATCACCGTTAAACTTACTTGTAAATGATTATCACAAATAATTCTTAATTAAAATTTTCATTAAAATTAAATCAAAATAAAAAAATAATTTTACATTCTTGAATCCTTTTTAACTAAAGAAGATTTAATATTTGGGGGCAAATTTGTAAGTAAAATTAATGAAGTATGTTGTTCCCTAGAAGTTCGGTATTAGTGGTTCAAAAAGTCAGGAGATAACAAACAATTTCATTATTCAAATCTGATTTATATGAGTACATATGAATGAAAATATTGAAATACACTTTAAAAGCTATATTACTTATGAAAAAAAAAATGCAAACATGTATATTAATGATCTAAATAAAAGTGTTTCTTTAAAACTAACGTGAAACCTTTAATTATATTTACTCGTAACTTTCATAGCTTTTATATTTATCAATTCCTTTTTTGTTTAAAAATAAATATTCCTTTTTTTCGCCCATGGATACTTTTTATCAATGAAATTGTGATTTTCTGTTCTATTATTTTGTATTTAAAAATAATAGTTTTATTCATTTTTACGCTTCATGAATGCTTCTAGATCATTTGATACTGTATTAGTGTTATGATGAAATAATTTTATCTCTTATAGCAGTACAGGTATAATACACATATTGTTTATCATCGCTTATTGTTTCAATTTTCCATTTATTATCTTCAAATAAAGTTACTGTAATAAATGTGCTGTAAAATTTATCATCAAATATATTTTATGCTTTAATATTCTATTAAAAATTTTTATTATTTTTTTCATAAAAAAGCTATTACGAAGGAAAAAGTGACAATGTTCAATGAATTGAACCTAACGGAAAAAAGAAAAAAGTAAAAAAAAAAAAAAGTGTGTTTAGTACAAGAAGGGATTGAGAAGAGTATAGAGTGGAGGAGGAGAAACTGGTCTTTAAGGAAAGGAACTAAATTGTGCTCTGAGCCTGTCAGGCACAAGAAATCGTGCCAAAACTATTAACGCTACCGTAAATCCGGCCA
The DNA here is from genome assembly GCA_010016005.3 of Zanna intricata. NCBI lineage: Eukaryota > Metazoa > Arthropoda > Insecta > Hemiptera > Fulgoridae > Zanna > Zanna intricata. The sequence continues at coordinate 25,965 of JAAAKQ030311613.1, forward strand.
AAGTACACATCGAATCTTGTTCCTTTCCAAACTGGTGGTATGATATAACAGTACAGTCCTTATTGTTCATCTAATCAAAGAGAGCGAGTCATCCCTTATCTCTTCTCTCTCACTCTCTGTAAAACCCCACACTCTATTATCATTTATCCAGCCACTAACACTCGTATTTCGTAATAAACATTTAACAAACACATCACTCTTATTAAACATTAAGAACAAATATATTTCTACTATGATGTGATAAACAGGATGAAATTATAATCCAACGGTATTTACGATAGTCGTAAGGCACATACCTTGTATTATTATAACTCGAAAATATACTTTATGTTCCTTCTTATAACTGATTATATAATTTACATGGTATACGTACTGACTATTTCAGTATTTATCCTAATGTTTACCTATATGTATATTACTATAGTTCCTACTATGTATTTGTAATGTTATACGGGATAATATGTATACTTATTAAAATAAATTGTTTATTTAATCATTAAATTTTATATATGTATACTCAATAAATTGAATTGCTTATTTAATAATTACCATTAATAATAAACATTTATTATTGATGACTCCCTCTACGAATCATGAGACCTTGCCGTTGGTGGGGGGGCTTGCGTGCTCAGTGATACAGAGTAGCTGGACCGAAGGTGCAATCATGTCGGAGAGGTACCTGTTGGGAGTCAGACTAAGGAATGATTCCTGAAATAGGGCAGCAGCTCTTTCAGTAGTTGTTGAGGGCGTAGGTCAGAAGGACTTAAACGGCCATAGCAACATCACACAATC
>JAAAKQ030311636.1:0-10016 GCA_010016005.3 Zanna intricata
TGGAAACTTTTTTCTTATTTTTAGATATAGAATCCGTTTCCGAGAGATTGTCGTGCAGTTTTGATACACCCTGTATAAAAGAGCAATCAAACTTTAAAATTCATTTTGAAAAACTTAAATCGGTTCATTAGGAGAGCCTAGCGAATGTTTCAAACATACTTGCAATTCTGTTAAAATTTCAATTTTAACAAACAAAATTATTTTTTTTTTTTTACTCTCATATTTATTTATTTTTTTTAAATCGATTAGTTTATATTATTATTATTATTATTAGGATATTGGTCAATAAATTACAATTGGGATAAATGGTAAAGCTAAAAAGTCCTAATATCTGACAAACGTGAATTATTGATAAATATTGGTCTATTAAATTATGGATAATAATTAATTTCAAAAGTGGTGATCAATTTTGATCCGATTATTTATCCGGATGTAATTAATGAATCGACATTTTTTTTTTTTAGAGAAGCGTCTTTCCGAATACTTTTATTATGTGGTTATTAAAATTAATTTAGATAAAAATTCGAAAAAATATTCTTTTTTTTTTTGAAGCAAAAAAATTGCAAGTGTGTGAAAATTCCCTAGGATTAAGATGTATAATTAGAAAATAATATACGAAAGGTTTGGTTAATTTTTAATTGAGTAAACTGATAAAGTCGAAGCTCTTTTAGGAAAAAAGTAATTTTAATATGTTTTGAAAACGTTAATTCTAGATTAAATGCTACTAAATTAAAAAATTACACGTGTCAGAGCTATTAATTTTTTTAACAAACAAAATTGTTAGCTTATTCGATAAAAGTAAAGCTGGAGTAAACTTAATGAAAAAAAAAAAATCATGTGTAACAACAAAGAGTAACAAAAAAAAAAAAAAAATATATATATATATATATATATATATAAATAGTTTTTTTTTTTGGTTTTATTTTTTATTAGAATGGTTTTTTAAGAAGGAATTGTGATAGCATAAAAACTTGAATTCAACTGGGGCGTACAGAAGAAACAGGACACACACACAAAAAAAAAGAAGACAAACGGAATTCTTGCTGTCCTGTTATCCTGACTGTCTACATAGTGGACAAGTTGACAAGGGAGAAGGTAGAATAAGTGGGAGGGGAGAAAAGTGGGAATAAAGGAAGATAGAATGAGGGTGCTAAAGGCTCTGGAATTCCATTGTCAACAGGACATCACGGGTAGGGACGAAGGATTCTGTCTTTCAACACACTCTCCCCGTTCTTATAGCTGCCACCGGTTGGTTCGGTGGAGGATGTTATGTTAGGTAGGCTACAAACGAAACCTATCACAATAGAAAGGTACAGTCTACAATGTACGGTTAAACCATATTGTATATATATATAATAGTGTTGTGTATATAAAACCAGTGGGTGGGTGGGTTCAGCTACAAGATAATGTCATAATTAACATATCAGTGTGACTTATTTATACAATTCCAACAAAGAAATTAAAAATGAATTTAGCTGGCCTCATTTATAAGTTTAAATTTATTTTAGTAATATACATGTATCAGTTTATTATAAGATTACTAATTTATGAATGAATTAAAAATATTTCAGTAAAAGTTTTGGTAAGAAATAAAAAAAAATAATTAAAAAACATTTGTATTAATTTTGAAAAAAAAAAAAAATTTCTGGAATTTAAATGAAGTTTAATTTTAAATAATTCTCCATTTTTGAAAACTGAAAATTTTTTATTATTTTTATAAAATATCTGAAGATACAATTTGTTATTTCATATATATTTGGGGACAGATACTATATCTCGAATCGGTATGTTCTAATTTACTATGATATCGTGAAATTTCCTATTTGTATTGAATATTTTTCGTTTATAGTAAAAAGTGACAAAAAGTCAGAATACGCACATTTTTTTAAGTTTTTTAACATTTTTTATAGAAATATACAATCTTTTAAAGTGATACATTCTGTTCTGTATCACAAAGTTATAGAAATATAAAAAAAGGAAGGTTTTGTAATAAAAATATTTAAATTTGGAAAAATTTTATATTTGTATTACTCTTGTCAATAATTTAGGAAGTCACCTCAAAATTGCATTCTGTTTTGCAAAATTGCATTCATTATCTGTTTTATGCACTATAAACATGGTGTTCCTAAATACCTCCTCATTTGATACTTTTTCTATTCAACTTATCTTCAGCATCCTTCTGTAACACCATGCTTCAAAAGCCAAAAGCCTCCTTTTTTCAGCCTCACCAATTGTCCATGGCTCACCACATAATTCAATATTCCACACAAATTTTCTTATTAAATTCTTTCTCAACTCAAGGCTAATATTATTTGATGTAAATAAATTTTTCTTTTTGTAAAAGGCAGTCTTTGCCTGATGTATTCTGTTCACTATTTCTTTTTTGCTTTTCCCATCATTCGTTATTATTTACATTTTTCCATCATGCATTTCTTATTCATATCAAAACATTTCGGACAATTGACTCTGAGTGAAAGAGGACCAAATGACTGCTGATTGAAATGGAAGACCATTTAAACTAAACGAACAGAAGCTTCTTGAGAATACAGAACTATAGACGAAAGCCTATCAAAGTCGATGAGTAAATTAGCACAGCTGCAAGGTATCGGGAATTGCTTCTGCACATCAAGCTGTAAGAAAAAACTGAAACTTATTCCCTATAAAGTAATGTATTTAAAAAAAATTGAAATATGCCATACAGTTCTTACAGAAGACTACATTATTGTCAATGGTTTAAACGTTTTATTTACTAAAATTCCATAGTTATTAAAATTTTAACAGATGAATCAGGGTTTACCTGGAAGAAATCTGGAATTAATGCACAAATACATGACTATAGTCGACAACCAACCCCTATGAATTACACGAATCGAAAATTGGAGTCTATATTGATATGAATAGAACGCAAATTAGGGGTCCAATACTTTTTTGAAAATATACCTAACAGTGATCGTAATTGTGCTGTTTAACGAACTTCCATTGAACTGTTAACAAAAGTGGAAATCAATCACTGTTGGTTCCAACAAGATGGCACCATACCGTAAATAGCTTGGAGGTCAATGACCTCTTCATATATTGTTTTAAGTGAACGAATTATTTCGGAGGGGTTTGTGGCCTGATCGATTGCTCGATCTGACTTCCTTAGATTACTTTCTATTGGGGACAGCAAAACAAGAAATGTATTGCAACAGACCGCGCACGATTGACGAACTACAAACCGCAATAAAGGCATACGAATGACACAGCTGGTAAAAGTGTTTGAAAATAGACTGAAACATGTACAATGTTGTATTAATTTTGGAGAAGGTCATTTTCAACATCTTTTATAAACTGTTCCAGTCATTATCCATTCCTATAAAATAATGAAATAAATATACAAAATAATAATTAAGAAAGTTTCGTCATTACACTTCCATAATTCCAATGCAAAATGATTTTCCGAACAGACTGTAGTTCAAATGTAAATGAAACAAAAAACATAAATTGTTTATTATATCTAAAACAAAAAAAAAAAAAGATGAAGATATAAAACTGTTTATATTGACTAGACTTTCACAATACGATATAAAGGATTTGGATTTCGTGTTTATTTAAGTTATATCGCAAGACAAAATAAACTACAAAAAAATAATAAAAAAAATAAATAGAAGCTTAGTTACTTTTTATGTAAAGGAAGTTTCAATTAATAAAATAACCTATTTAAGAAAACACACACAACATACACACCGCCACCACCACCCCTCCAAACATACACGTGACATATTGATTAAAAATATACATTAAAATGTCCCCTTCACTTTTTTTAAATTAATTTACATTTCTTCCTGTGTTTTTTTTTTTTAAATAATACCCGCATAATGCAGTTTATTTGTTTTATTAATTTACTAACTTATGTTACTTTAATAAGCTAAAGTGTTACGAAGAATTATTGTAGAGGCGTCACGATTTCGTACTTGTAACATATTGTGAACAACCGGAAATATTTACTAAATAACACACATTTACGCAAAAAAAAGAAGAAGAAAAATCAAGAGGAGAAACAATATATGTACATGTATACATTGTTAAAAATAATTGGAATTAATTTTTTTTTTAAATCTTTAATATGTATGAACTAGATTAATAACCAGTAATCGTTAGGTGTCTGAAAGTTTTAACAGTTTCCCAGTTCACCTAGTCAAATATGCCTCACGAATTACCACATCAGTTCATTAAGTATGGACGTACAGTTTTACAAAAGTCATCCACAAAAGTTAACCACAAGGTGTAGCTGTATAATTAACATTAACACTTCCAGAAAAAGCGGCTCTAAGTAATACTCGTACATTCAAGTGCTACAGAGTATTTTAACAACCATAAGAAAGCTCGGGAATTGAACAGCAACAAGAAAACTTCAACTATTATTGTAAAAATATTAATATAAAACGCTTTCCTTGTATTATTTTTTCATTCTTTCTGTGGAATAACAATACATTATATATGAAGAATGATTCATTAAGAATACAATATACCTTTAAGAGTACCAGTGAAATTAAAGTTTATATAAGCTGTGGTTCTGAAACCTTTCGTTAGCTAGTAATGACTGGGGAAAGATTTTTCTCTGATTTTTGCGCGTTTGGTAAAATTAAACCAGACTGTAATTATTAGGATATTAATTACTGGGTAAATTTAGTGGTTATATATGAAATCTGACATGAAAAATTGAAAAAAAATTTCATAACTGCATTTTTAAACTTTTAAGAAATCTGAGATAAAAGAAATACAGTCGAAAAACCATAGTATAAAATTTATTTCTGAGAAAAAATAGTATGAATAAATTCCATATTAACTAAATAAAAACGTAAAAATTTCAAAGTTTATTTAAAAACAAAACAAAAATGTTACAGAATATTTAATTAAATATAAACTAAAATAATTCTCCATACATTACAAAATAAAATAAAAAAAAATAAAAGGTATTTTAGAAAAATAAAATATACAACCACAAACAATAAAAATCCCTTTCATTTAGATTTCACCGGAGCAAAGTAGGGGATAAAAAAGATTTCCACCTTAAAAGTTAAGAAAACTTCAAATTTACTCAATACGACTACGGTTGCATGTGAAAAAAAGTTTCACATCTTTAGAATATAGTAAGCCGTATCTTCTTACAATTCTAACAATATTTTGGTCATTCCTTGCCGTAAGAGTTGATTACATCAAAAATTGTTTCAGACAAAGTTTTTAGGTAATGTTTAGAACATAACGATCACTTTAAACTGTTTCGATACTGTGCCTATTAAGGGAGGTATGATTTTTTTTCTATCTTTGAAAACCGATTTTTTTCCACCCCCTGAGCCAATGATTGGATGATATAAAAAAATGTTATTTAGGTAAGTTTTAGGCTCTTATCTAAATAATAGTAGAAAATTTAAAGGAATTAGATATTTTACTTAATAAGAAAGTTGTAGGGTTTTTTTTTTCGAAAAAAAAAACTCCATTTCCACACCCATGGTCCGATTTTTTTCATTAACAAACTCGACTGAGATTTTGAGTCGTTGTTTTTTACGTATCAATTTGAAAGTGATTGGTGCAAAATTACGGCAGTTATAATGTTCACAAAAAAGTGAAATATATATAAACTTTTTAACTGACAGTGGTTTTGGGATCTGGGCGATGTTAAACGCGAAGATATGTCGAAATTTTCCTAAAGTTGGATAAAATTACCCATACAATAATTAGTTTTTTCATGAAATCTACCTAAAATCTAATTTACGAACGATTAAATACAAATCTGAAAATATATTCTTTCTCGGTATATTACTTTTAAATGATTTCTAGCTTTGACGAACGTTTAAACATTAAAAACAAATGTAACTAAATTTTATAAAATTAAAAAATTTTATTTTTACTTTTCCTTATGTCATAATCTTTTTATTATTTTAAAGTTCATTATTTTAAACATCAAGAGAAATTTAACCTACTGATTTGGATAAATTCGTCTTCTGTTAAATAGCTGATTTCGAAGTCAAAGTTCTCAGGTTAAATCCTAATAAAGGTAGTTGCTTTTCTTTGGATTTGAATACTAGATCATGGATAACAGTATTCTTTGGTGTTTGAATTTTAATTAGCCACACGTCACAGGAATGCCCGAGTTTGTTTATTACTAAACATCAGTGGTACAGTTACACTACACTAATAAGTCGCTAATAAATTTAATTGCTGATACTATTACAAATAAGTATATATATATATATATATATATATATAAAAAGAAGAAAAATCTTTCAAATAATAAAGTGATTTATCTACTTTCGAGCTCATATCAGTAACATTCTAACACCTCAAAAACACCAAAAGAAATGTACAATGTAAAGAGATGAAATTTTTTTCTATAGACCTATCGTAAATATATAGAACTGATTTTTATGATGGTATTGATATTATGTTAAAATGTATTACCGAACAGGTACGTAGTAACAAGTATATAAATTTTTTTTTTGACGATACATCCTTATTTATTTAAACCAATCATTGGGATTCAATTCAAAAAACTGTCTTCAAAGTATGATTATTATACATAATAGAGGTGAAGAGTAGATTGATCTATCTTATAGCATTATTAGCGGTACTCTCAAACTCTCTCTCTCTTTTTTTGTTTTAGCCTCCGGAACTATCGTAAGGTATTACTTCAGAGGATGAATTAGGATAATATGTATAGAATGTGAATTAAATATAGTCTTGTACAATCTCAGGTCGACCACTCCTGAGAAGTGTGGTTAACTGAAACCCAACAACTAAAAAACATCGGTATCCCCGATCTAGTATCCTAGTATATTCCTTTACTAGGATTTGAACCTTAGAACTCTCGACTTCGAAATCAGCTGATTTGCGATGTCGCGTTAACTACTAGACCAACCCGGTTGGCAAAGTTAGCGGTACTCAAGGTTACATTTCATTACTTCATATTATTGTTATTATAAGGCTAAAGCCTTACATAATATGTAAGGTATTATGTATTATATAATATGTATAACACGACTAATTATTCTAAAACAATAAAAACTTGATTATTTTAATTAGTGTGTAATATTTGATTTGGAGAAGTACGTATACTTGAAATAATTTTGTTATTATTCTTTATTTACGCGTATTTTTTATTTACGTTAATTCTTATAGATTTAGATATAACTGAAGAGATGTTAACCTTGTGATGTCTTTCCACGAGAGAACCTTGTACTGTACGTATTTACTATATTATGTGAATTCGGTCATGATTAAATTTAAAAATATTCCTTTTTGATAATTTTAAATTATATGTTAAAAAAATTATTTATCTCTGATTAATAAAAACGATATCAGAGTACTATTTTTTTATGAGTAACTTTATGTATGGACATCGAATATTAAAAAAAAAAAAAAAAAACACTTGGTTGAACTGAATATTTATTTCAGCCTTCTTAGAGAACGGCATCAGCAGACAGCTGCACCTGTTGGTTGAGTCGGTAGTTAGTCTGCAGTTTGTTTACCTATGAATCACCATCCTCAATACGTATTGCTAATTAGAACCGAATATCAGATTGATGATAAGATTCATTATCAAGAAGCGGTCAACAATAGTTAATTGGTGGATAAATTCATTTATATTATGAAAATTATTATTTTTTTATGTGTATATTGCAATATGTTTAATTAATTAACAATAAGCAGAAGAGAGAGCCGACTATTCACGACGCGTGTGATTAATTGAACCCCAACAACCAATCTATACCGGTATCCACTGTCTGATATTCAAATACATATAAAAAAAAAAAACTAACTTTTACAAGCATTTTTAAAAGATAACTTAAAAAATAAACTGTTAAACAACTGATTAGCGACAACGAGTTAAAAATTAGATCAGCTCGATGGGCTTAAAATATAATTTTACGAAAAAAAAACATTTTTTATAATCTTTTCTAAAAAAAATATTTTTTTATATATTTCTCATCTTTTTAATTTAAAAAAGTTCTTTACTTGGGTAGTCATTTATATATATATATATATATATATAAACGCATGAATTATAAAAATAATCAAGCAGAGCTGCTTTGTTTAAGATGTCGACATTCTGATCGTTTAGTATACAGAGTGAGAAATTGTTTTTCGGTGGGTATGGCTGGATGATATAGAAAAGTACACTCTGTTCATTATAATTCTTGATAATTATCTTCTTAATGAGGTGAATAAAAAATGAAAAAGAAAAATTCCAAGAAATAATTTTTTTAATTTGTACGTACTATGAAACAACCGTACTTTGTATTCGATATATAGACCTGCATATGGTGTAAACTGAAGTATATAGTTATTACCATTCAAAGTATATTTATTTATATTGGATTGTCATTAGAGAGGAAGAGACAATTTAAGGGATGAAAATAAAATATAAGGAAGGGTAGATTTTAGGAGAGGGTAGTTTGTTTCAACAAGTGACCGATGTCCAGTCTATTTTGTTCAAATGTAGAACAAATGGCTCGTATAAGGCGAGGATGTTAAAGGTTTTTGTCGGATGGTCAATGCGGTCGGTCGTAAGTGTATCAATGTGTGTATGTGGATATATATACGGGGGGGAGTTTTCTTCTTATTTGGCCGATATTGGACCACTTAGTGGGAAACCTATAAATTACGATTGCGGTCAGTCTTGTAAACGGGATGGGATTCTACTATTTCTGTTGCTATTATTACTATTATTATTATTCGTCCACTGCTACCATCCCTTATCCCTAACATATATTCAGGGGTACAGGAAAGGGAAAGAGAAAGATAGAGGGGGTACAACTGATTCGTCGGTCATTATATCGTTTCGAGGGTGTGAAACCCACCATGTGTCTATATATCATCCTGGAACAGTGAGGTTCGTCTCCCAGTCGGTCGGTTTACCAAAGAGAAATACGTATTTTCTCTCGTGTGTACATACACACACACAAATACACGCGTACTTATACAACACTCATTTCATTCTGTTTCCTACTGTCCGCTATTATTTTGACCAACACCCTATCCACTATTCTAGAGAAATAGCCGCATCCCTTTTTGATACTACAATTTAACTCCAATTCGGATATCCTTATACTATAACACGGTTACTTTAACAATATAATATTCTCTCTCCCCCATTATTTTGTAAAGTATATTAATGCTGAATTCAAAGAAGTTATTCTGTATGAAAACATTCAGAATATTTGCTTACATAATGAAATTGAAGAGTTTTTGTTACAATAACAAAAAAAACCATTCTTGAATTTTTTTTAGTGTATTTTAGTCACCGGTTTCCGTGGCGCGAGTGATAGCATCTCAGTCTTTCATTCGGAGGTCGCGTGTTCGAATTCTAGTAAGGGATGGCATTTTCACACTCGTTACAAATTACTCATCTCATCCTCTGAAGGAATACTTAACGGTGAACCCGGAGATTTAAAAAAAAGTACATTTTAGTCGTTAGGGCTAAATTAATGGATTTTCAGAACAGTGATGCAATACTCGTATTTTTATAAGATTACTAATAAGTAAGAGGTTAATATAACCTCTAACTGAATTTATAGTTTATCAGCCTTTAGCTACAGACCTTCTCAGCAAATAAATAATTTTATTTATTTTTTTTTATCATGCTCACTATATCTATAATCTTCATTTGTTTTCTTTTTAAATAGTAATAAACAAATATATTTTTACATGATGTTTAATATGAGGTGTCTGGATGAAGGGACTTTGTTTCTTCTGTGTCGGGTAATATTTTATTAAAAATTAAAGTGTTATATTTTGAAATTTTATTCTTATATGTTAGTATTATATTATTTTATTTATTAATATTATATTTTGGTTTTCCTTATGTTGGTATGCATATATTCTATGTAGCATCTCACTGTAATCTGAAAATCCGTGATTCATTTCTTAAATAGTCGGATCATTTAAGTTAGGAAGGATAGGTAAAATTTTTATACGGATTTGAATACTAGATCGTGGATACCGGTGTTCTTTGGTGGTTGGGTTTCAATTAACCA
>JAAAKQ030311658.1:0-10016 GCA_010016005.3 Zanna intricata
GGGGGGGGGGGGGGGGAGGGGGGGGGGGGGGGGGGAGGGAGAGAGAGAGAGAGAGAGAGAGAGAGAGAGAGAGAGAGCGTGAGCGGGAGAAACAAACACACACGATATAGTCAGTCGCTAACTTTCAGACGTGTGTACATTCAAGTATGCACAATCAAGATTGTGTAAGTTTTTAATCTGTGTTGATGCACTCGGTTAATGCTTTTATGTGTTACTTGATAAATATTTTGCGTCTGAATGAATTTCTGTCTATGTGATATTAATTATATTTAAATCTCAGGATATTATTACTCCTATTTTGTATAATATATGTTTATAAGTATTGCAACTTTTATGATTGCTTATTTTATACCAGTTGGTCAGTTGTGAAATTAGCAACTCATTTCACTGGGCCTGGTATTAATTTCCTGCAAGGGTCTAATATATTTTCATTGCATCATTATTATCATACACATTTCTAAAAAAAAAAAAATTTAACAGACATCTAATAACAGTGACAGTTTTCTCAAAAATATTTCTCTGTATGTATACATATCTTCTTGCGACGAGCGCCAGTTTAGTAAGAAGATAAGGGCGCAAAAAGAAGTACACGACCAAGGTTTTCATTTGAAGCAGGTCAGGTGGACTGAATCGTCCGATGGTCGTTACCTGCATGGTATTTTTCCTGATGTGGGAAGTATGCAGGTTGATAGATGGATTTCCCCCAGTCGGCAAATTACACAATTATACAGTTTCTTTCTGGACTTGGTGCTTTTCGAGATAGGTTGGTCAAATTTTATTGGATTAATTCAGGCTTGTGTTCGGAGTGTAGGACAATTATGTGCGTCATGTCTTATATGTCTGCCCCAGGTACGAAGCTGAACTTAAATAGTTAAAGAGCTTGCGAGGATCAATTCTGGTTTTGATCTGCAAGTTAATTAAAAAACCGAAAGGAAGTGGAACATAATTGCTGGTTTCTTAGCCTTGCGGAGGGTGGCTGAGGGGATCTGATGCTGTTATTGATGTATAGGTAGAACAGCAGCTCAGATGGCTAGGGGCCTGCCTGGCTGCTTATTTGCCAAGATAGACGTTTTGGGATCAAACTCCCGTTGTTAAAATATTCGCTATTAGGATGAGAATGGATGTATTGAGAACTCTATGATGGAACTGTGGTGTGGGAAGGTGTAGGTGTTAATCACCTCGCGTCCGATTGCGGACCAAAGCAGAGAGAGATAAGGTGTGTTTTCATTAGAAGCTTATTAAATCTGGAAATTTGATTCTTGGTTATTGAGTAAATCAAGAGGATGTTGAGTAAATTGAATTGTAGGACAAAATTGTCATTGTTCGATCAATAACACTTGTTTTATTGGTATGAGTATTTTTTAATATAAGTAGTATTTTTTGGTGTTTAAAATATTCAGTAAATTAGATCTCAGTGCATATCCTAACTGAAGTTAGATGTGGGAAAAGTTTTTGTGCATAACCTTCGGTGTTAGATGAAGGCGGAAGATCGTGCTTTCACGAATCGGTTAATTTGATAGTTGGAGGGTTGTAGATTATGGCAGGTGATCGTGATTGGAGGACGTCATACGAAGGCGATAGTAAGTTGTATAATTGGAAATATCTGTCGAAGAATTTGCATCGGTGGCATCTTGTCAAGGCCAAACTAATGACTGATGTGTTATCAGGTTTAGAGGGTCTAAAAGATGACCTCCGGTAAAGCCTACTAAGATTAGTAAAGGATGGATTGGTGTGACGACCGGGATTGTCATAAGGTGGATGTCTGCCCCTACGGAAGTCAGGATATGTATATATATATATTTGCATCGCGCCCGGGTCTGCATATGTGTGTTTGTGTGTGTAGCGCTCGCGCGTTCATGTAATGCATAAAATATTTACGCACGCACACGTAAAATAGGAACCAAATTCATAAAATTAACTGGGTTGGATGAAATTAAAAATGATTTTAATATATAATTATATATAACTTTCCCGACTAGATTAGACTGGACTAATCGGTAAAATGTCTCCTCTCCAAATCACTTGTTTATCAGCTGATTTTCGAAGTAGACGGTTCTGAGATTTAAATTTTAGAAAACGTTAGTTGCTTTTGTACGGATTCGTAAACTAGACAGTGGATACCGGTGTACTTCCGTGTTTGGGGTTCAATTAACCCCACACCTCAGGAATGCTCGATGATCGGCCTAAGTTCATTCTCATCTCAAAGGGCCATGGAGGGAGAGGCTGCTTACCGTTCATTAGTTGAACAGATTGCAAAGTACATTTTAAAATATATAAATATTTTATATATATATATTTGCAAATCATTAACAAAACCAGATTTCTGGCGAGAATCGAACCCAGAATCAGATAATAAGATACTTACTACATCATTTGCCCGACAGTTTTAAATATGTAAAAGGTAAGCAATTAAAGAATGACATAAAAATTCTTCTTCTTTGATTATTTAACTTATCTTGTTTAATCTTTTAAAAAGTTTGCTGAAAATTGCGTAAGGTAGCCATTGATATGATTTTACTATTATGATTTACATCAATTTCATACAAACTGAAAATAGATCTTTTATTTAGGATACAGCTTAATTAATTAATCTTATTTGAGGATCATCATTTGACGTAAAAGAATAAAGATAACGATGCAATGAAGAGATGGTCTCGAAAAAATTTTGAGCTACGTTGTTATTTTAATTGTGAAACAAATTAATTGCTATTTTAATTTTTCCCATTTTTCCCAATATTTTTTTGGCAAGTTCAGTTTCAAACCATTTCTTTACAGTTGCTCACGAATTAAATTCTGTCATTTACCATTCGAAATCATAATATACATGTGTATACAGACATTTAATTCTGTCTGTAAGCCATGATTCGGTAAATAAAAAAATTATCATTTGTAATATACAGATTAATAAAAATTATTAGATCATTCAGATCAGATAATTTACAACTCAGCTTTTCAAACGATATTTAGTGAGTATTAATGACTTTAATAAGTTAAAAAATAAATAAATACATTTTTGTGGCTAATTTTTACATATTTAAAAGTAAAAAATTACTAAAAAATGCTGCTATTTATTGCTTTATCTGAAGTATTTTTAAACAAATGGAAACATACACAAAACTAATATTTGGAAACCTATTTGTTTCATTTTGATCACAATAATTAAAGTAATTGTTATCAGGTTTTCGGGCTGTAATTGTTAGCGTATATCCAATTTCCCATATTATATCATTATTTTCCCGTGATTGTGTTTTTTACTGAAATAAAACAAAATCCTAAGGAAATTGGTGTACACTTTTTTTTATTACAATTGTACAATGATATCGGAGATAACAGAATTCTTTCAGAATTTGTTATAAATATTACAAATTATTGCAGTCGATAATATCGTTATCGCAAAATTCTCAATCATTTGACACACCGTTTCATTGATTTCTTCAAAGTAAAGAATATAATGTCATTTCTGGATCGAAGTTCATCTTTGTTAACCGTTAGCGAACACCCTTTAATATTACAAGCCCATGATTGCCCATCACATGCTAATAGCATAAGATAATTATTTACTTACATCCATCACAGTGTTAGTTCTTGAATATATTTTCTTTTATTTAAGGATGATTTAAAAAATAAAACATAATGCTGTCTTTTTATCTAAGATTAAAGAGACAATCCTGTTATAAAATAAATGAGTTGTTCTATCAAATAGAAAAAATTAATATTAAAATTTTGTTTATTATTGGATAGTGAATTTCCTCATAAGTAAAAACAAAACGCATTTCTTTTCTTAAAAAGAAGGAAACCATTTTTATTTAAATATTACAATTTTTTTTTGTACATTTATTAATTTATGATTTTAATTTTTTAATGGTGCCACTTTTCATAGTTTATTTTTTGACGTTGTATTGAATGGTTGCAGACGTCTAAGTAAATATTAAACGGATCATATGATCACTTAACATATTTATAAACGAAGTTCTCTTTATACTCTTTCGATTCTTTTCTCTCTCTAATAATACATAAATACAAAAGTCATTCAAGATTTGAGAAAAATGTAATCTTACAATAAATCGTTTATTTGATTAATTTATTTACTACTTAATGGATAATTTAGACAATCATTCTTTCTTTCTTTTGCAATATCTTTCTCCTTTTGTTTTATTATTTAGTGTATTTTACAATAATTTTACCATTTGCTCTTTCTTTTTAATAGAATTAAAAAAAAGGTTATAATCTACAGAATAGAATTTTATATATGTATAAACTATTATATAAAATAATATTTTATAAGTATTTTTTAAAAAGCATATGCTTTTCCGAGTGTTGAATTTGTACAGTCAGCTTGGATCTTTTTCTTTTTCATTTTGTGGGAGTTCCTTTACAGCTACTTATTTTTTTTTTCGAAATTTTATTTTTTCAGTCTAAAAAATATATTTTATTTTAAATTTCTTTGATTTTATTTTCTTTTAAAAGAAAACTAAATGAATTTTTAAGAATATATATATATATATATTTTTTTTTTTTGCTTGATGATCTCGCTACATAATCTTGAAGATTGTGCGTAATATAAGGAAATGTAGCCTATGAAAAATACCACCCCGACCGGGATTCGAACCCAGGAATTCTGGATGTGAAGGGTCGATACGCTATCACTCTCGCCACGGAGGCCGGTATTTATTTTATTTATATTTACATAAATGTAATCCACCGAGTTGATCTAGTGGTAAAATCATGGGAAAGGTAAGTTATTTTTATAGGGAATTGAATATTAGACAATTTTTCCGGTGAATTTTGTTGGTTGGGGTTCAATTAACTACTCATCTCAGGAAAGGTCCGCCTGCATCTGTGCAATACTAACCTCATTTACCATGTTATTCTATACTCATCTTATTGAGCCATGGGGTTGTTTAATGTTCACAGATTGCAACGTACACTTTAGGAATAGAAAAAAGAGATCAAATTAATAAATCGAGTTGTTTAGAAGTGGCTAAATCAGAAGTAACAAACTAGCTGTAAAGTTGGAATATAATGGTAAAAAGATGGAATATTGTTCGATTCACCTTCTACGTAATTATTGCGTCCAATATGACCAGCGATGAATAATATCTGTGACTGCGCAGAAAACATTACTCCAGTACTCGTTATGGCGTCACCTCTACCGGATTTTTTTTTGTATATATATTTTCACAACTCTTGGTTAAAATAAATAGATTAGTACCATTTATGGTTAAATATACATTTTTGAAGTCGTTAGAATTTCTCACATTCAAATATTTTAGTATTAAAATTTTAGTAGACTGTCTTGGCCACAATAATAATGTGGTTATATGCACTACAATGTGAGCATTACATTTGTATAATGTATCCGTTATACATCTCACACAATGTAAAACGGATACATCTTTCTACTACTATTAACATAATCCTTCTTTGATAAAGAGTTCATGAATTGTACTGATAATACACAAAATGCAAATATACTAAACTTTCAATAACACCAATTTAATTCGGATTTTTTAAATGTAATCTGATCTTTCAATAATTAAAATCATTATTCGATAGTTTTACTTCACCGTTTTGTCTGACACATGTAAATTAAAACGGAAGGTGTCGTTTTATATTTTCTATTCTAATACGAGTACTAATGTAAATTTTCTTGTTATATAATTTTATACTGGATAAATACGATGTTTAAATGCAAATGCTCAAACAGTCGTCGATATCTTGCTCAAACAAACTTTTTTTAGGAAGAGACTTATAGGTTTGACGTCATTAGCCCACTCTATTCTGTTCTAAATTCACGTAGCTATAAAATATAATAGAAAGGAATAAAAAAAAGGAAGCTTTCCTCCGAATCGAGTTTCGTTTTTTTCCACTCCAATAAATTTACCGTTATGTTAATTAAAGGCTCCGTTTGGTTAACTGTTATTTTTAAATTGTTAAATTTATCGATTAAATAATTAGAAATAGATTGACTGAAATAGAAAAATAAATTAATTGAAATATTAGTAAGTGTGATATAGTTCGATATCATTAATATTTAATATTAAATAAAAATCGAATGAGAAAAAGAAACTTAAAGGGATTTTTTCAATTTTCAGAAAAACTATTTACTTTCAGTAAACATAATTTTATTTAGTTTTAGTTGTATGTTTTTTTTTTTCAAAAAAATATTTAATAACTTTTTTGTAAAATACTTCAAGTTTTATTTTTTAAATTAAAATTTATAAATTTAAACTATCACCAGGAGGTGTTTATAAAATAATGGATTATGTTTGCGTATAATGAGGCATTTTGTCGCTAATGGTTAAGGGCAAAGAATAACCTTTCTGGTTGTTTGCCTTCCAAAAAAAAATGAAAATTGAAAATTGTTTGGTTAGGATAAAAAAAAAATTATCGGAAATAGTACTTCCGTTTACTTGAAGAAAACAACAACTTATTACTAATATTTATGCAACAACAACGGGTTTACATCTTGTTGCAAAACGATGCCGCTATTGACCTATTCGTATGTGCTTTGACTTACCAGAAGCAATATCGAAAATATCTACTTCACATCCAAAGAAGAAAAAAAAAATAAACACACCCAAAAAACTCAGGTTTATATTTGTTCTCATTAAACGTAATTTGCAAGATGGTTAACTCATATGATATTCGTCAATTCATACTGAAACCCTTTACTACTCCCATCTTGATTACTTTTAATATACTCATGCACATATATTATTGCTTCGTATTGTAAATTTATTTTCGACTTTAATTATACTTTGTATCATGCTTGATTTTATAATTTTATAAAATAGAAAAATACACTTTTATCTACATTTTCCGTGTAATAGAAATTTTGCTTCCATCTTTATTGCTTTTTTTTGGAGGGAGGTTCTGATGAGATCTTTTATAACTCAGCCTTGTATTGTATTTCTGGCTTTACATTTTGTTTCTTTCAAGTATTTACACCTGTACTTATAGTTTTTTCTTTCTGATTTCACTTCAAAATAACAACTGTTAAATTAAAAACTAAACTAACCAACAGAAACTTTCACCATACTAACCAGTACCTCTAACATTTGAGCCAGGATAGCGCACAGTATGGTGAGAAACACACTGAGGACAGTACGTTGAATTGTTAAGAAAATTTTTGTACGTAGCATGTCTGTGTTTAGTATTTATTTTCAGTGTAGCAAACTGTAACACTTTTATCAAGTTTTTTTCAAAAGATTAATGTAATAAGGGATGAATTTCAAATTCTTCAATTTTGGTTTGATGAGGAGGAAGGATAATTTCAAAATAGTTTAGGAATAGACAGTATTTGCTTTTATATTTTAAGTGGCTTATATTTGTATAAACATAAAGATAAATCACTCGTACTCACTAACCTTTAAAAAAGTACAAAACACGTTCACCTTTGGGAGTATTGTATATGTTCAGTAACTACTCAGGGGTTTTCTGATTGCCATATTTGCAGTTTTGTCGATCCAAAGACCTTCATACACGAAAAATTTTTTTATCGCTAATTATAAAAATTCTACCTTTTCCAGGATTTTGAAGCAAATGAAGATTCACTTCTTTATCATAAATATTTACAACCCGGATGGGCTAAAGCTTGTCGGGGTTTAATTTTTCATTTCTTGCGAAGAATACTCCAACTATTGGTTAGAAGATGTGGTTTTGAAAGTTTATCCATGCTGCAGATTTGATTTTATGTGTGATGAGATTTTGTGTTCAGTTTGCCTAATACAATGTAGGGTCCTGGACTTGGACATCCCAAAAAGAAGCGGTACATAATCCACATCCAGAAATTTTTCTCAGTACTTCATAATAATGCTATACATCAATTGATATTTCTGAAATGTTCCTCAAAAACTTCGTCGCTAAATACGTGATTTTCACATGTTATTACCCGCAGAATTCTTTATTACACTGCCTCTTTATTACATCTCCTACCTAACTAAATATCAAGACAATTCTAGGCATACCATATTTTTAACAACAATTTAAGTTTGCCTTCACTTTAATGTAGTATAATTTATTATTCTTTCACAATTTTTTTAAAACGGTAACTGTTTAAAATTTTTCATATATATATATACATATATGCAGAATGAGTCAAGAAACCTAACGATTTTTAAAACAAAAAAGGCACAATCCTAACGTGAAGGATTGCTTTCTCTACCAGAAAGCACACTGTAGTCCTTCAGTAATCCCAAGAGAATAAGAAATAAGCATTTGAACTCTAATTCATATAAAATAATGCTGGAGCAAGCTTTAAGTGAGCGTGATGAAACAAATCGGGTAACATTCTGTGTAAAAATTTTGTTAACTTATTTACCGAGCAAATAGTCCTGCTAGTGAGTGACTAATTTTAATATCGGACATAGTAGACAAAGAAAAGTTTCTTTACCTGTCTAATATGAATCGTAAGTAGCTTCATAGGTGTCCTTTCCACAATCAAAGAATGTGGGCTGGAACCACCAGATTCTCTGCTGGAATTCTGGTAAGTTTTGGAATCGTAGGTCCTTATTTCTTCGAAGAGGAAGACACATGATGACAGTCAATTCTGGCCTGTACAAAACGATGTTAAAAGATTTCCTTGATCCTGAACATTCAAGTCGTTTTGGAATCGACTTGAATGGGATGAAGCAACATCCTGCAGTGCCAGAGCATATGTGGCGGTGGTTGAGAGATGAAGAGATGTTTTCAGGCCACTTAATTTCTAAAAAGGAGATGCCAATTGGCCGGCACGTTCTCCAGACTCGTCAGTATGCAATTAGTTTCTCTACGGGTATCTAAAGTCAAGAGTCTTCATCATCAGACCTCTGAACATTAACGCCTCCGTACAAGAAAAAAATTTGGTAGGGACTTGGTTGGAGCCACGGTCGCAAACTTTTAAAAAGTAAAATACGTCTATGTAGTGGTAGGATTGCTTATGTCTATGAAAGAAAGTGAACGAAGAAAAATTTATTGTTAAAAAGTAAAAAAATTTATTGAAAATATCATTACACAAGTTAGACAGCTGGTTAAAGCAAGACTTTATTTGCAACGGATCTATGATATAAGACAAGAGATCGATGCTCTGAAATTCAGCATTGGTCACTTTATGCTTTTTGGATTTGACGTCGATCTGCTTTACTCTGTCGTAGACATTTTCGGTACTTTTGAACACGTTTAACACCCATACACACACACACACACACACACACATATATATATATATATATATATATATATATATATATATATGCGACATTTCATCCAAACAGATAATTTTTTCAAATTTAGTTACTATTATTTAGACCTTTTAACAATATTATCGCTATTAAGAGTATAATGCACTACTCAGAACATATTCAGTGAGATAATTTTAACGACACCTCACGGGGGACCTACTACCGGTCTGAAAAGTAAGACATATTCTGCGTCAAAATTAGTAACAGTAACAGTAACGGTAAAAGAGAAGATGTTGGAAGCAGTGATGTGAAATTTTAAAGGCTACAGCAGTGTATAGGATATTTAAAAAATGAAGTTATGCCAATAAATGGCATTATATTTGCATATAAAGTAATTATATGAAAATATAGCATTATAATTTCATATTAAAACATACTTAGGTAAATTATATTTTTTATTTCATCGTCAGGTTTTCGTGACTCGCCATATAAAGAACCAAAAATTATAGTAATATTTGTTTATATTAGACCATAATACAAGAGGTAAAATTTTGATGACATTTCTAAGTAAAAAAAAACCTTTTTATTGTAAAAAAGATGAGCCCTTCATTGTAGTCACATTTTTAAAAGAAAACTGAGACTACGTGAAGCTTTTATTGCGTTAACTGTGAATAAAACAAATATTATAAAAATATTTATTTTCATAATTTTATAAATTTATAAAAGAAAAATATTTAATTTATCAAACCTAAAATAAATTACAATATTTTCCAAATCTTTTTTTTTTTTTTTTTTTGTCTTCAGTCATTTGACTGGTTTGATGCAGCTCTCCAAGATTTCCTATCCAGTGCCAGT
>JAAAKQ030311680.1:0-10015 GCA_010016005.3 Zanna intricata
TTCTTGCATGAGAAATGTACTAATTTTTCAACTGAAGAAAAACAAACCTATTTTTTTTTTTTTTTTTTTTTTTTTTTAGATTGATTTTTTCCTATTTCTTAAGGATTTTTTAAACAAATCTCAATTCATAACAGTTTTATAGAAAAGAAAAAAATTATGTTGTATTAAAATCCAATTTTTCTTTTTATGTAACCCAAAATACATAATCTTATTATACAATTACCTTCTTTCCTAAAACGATTTGAAATACTGACTGGCTGTGAATAAAATTCCAGGATTTAAAACATAAAGATCGATTTGAGAAATTTCCTCTTTTATAGAATAGATTAAAAGCTATCAGATAACAATCACGTAGAAAAGTTTTGTAAATTTATAGATTAAGAGAAAGAATTTTTTTCAAAATTCATTGCTTTAATGATTTAAAATTAATAAATTTTATCGTATCTTTTTTTATTATTCATTTGATTATTTTTACCGTTAGTTTCTATTCGGTGCTAATCACTCAACTTATTTATTATTTCTACAGACTAAATTATCTGTTTTATATATTCGTATTCCAGTCATTGTCTTCCTCTTTCAAATAAGATAATTATCACAGCAACCGTTTTATAATAGTTAATGTTTATAACTTACTTAATTTTAACATTCTTTGATGTACTAACAACAAAGCTATTAACCTGACATATGCTGAGCAATCATCCATTTGACCGTAAACTCGTAGTTGTAGGATACGTTATAATCATTGCGTGATATGGTAAGCATTGTTTAGTGAACTCATTAAACGCTTATTAACAACAGAGAAATATATTTTACTCATCATACATTGCATTGAGATAAACGTAATACATAATCGATGTGCTAGGATTAATCAGGCTCTACAAGAGATGACGATTCAGATTTTAAATAAGTAACTCAACATCAATAACTAGGCTCTGTTGTACAGTTTTCTACTTCAAGAATTAAAACTTATTCTCTTAATTTATAATTTATTAATAAAAACAGATTCAATATTCAACTTACAATTTTATTTTTTAAATAATTCATAAAACATGAAAAAAAGATTTTCTCAGTGCGTTTATAGTTATGATAAATTATTTAAATTTTCTTAGGATAAAACTTGCAATCTTTCAGTCAATAACGGTAATCCGATTCCGTTTAGTAATCAAACAACTATTTTTGATGAAAAGCTTATAGCGGCTTTAAAAAAAAAAAAGGAAAAGAGAAAGAAAAATGTATAACGTTATTCTTAATACAATTAAAATGATTATTGTCAAGAAAACGTAAATTGTTGATAGAAATGTTTTATTTATTTCTCTTTCATAATAGTTTAAAAATCTAACATGAATTACTTCTTGTACAACCTCTTTCTTCAAGACCACAAAGAAAAAAAATATGATGCGGACACCAGATGACTTCTTTGTATGTCTCTCTTTTTTATGTTTAGCCTCCGGAACCACCGTAAGGTATTACTTCATAGGATGAGTGAGGATGATATGTATGAATGTAAATGAAGTGTACTCTTGTCAGTCTCAGGTTGACCATTCCTGAGATGTGTCGACCAATCCTCGTACGTCTATTAAATTACGTACACACTTCTTTTTTCAAGTGAAAAGTACATAAAATTTTATTTCTTTAAGACCTGATACTTTTTCATATATTTTTTAAAAATTTATTTTTATTATCGAATTATTATTTATCGTAAAACTATTTTCACAATCAGAATATAACAAAATATAACAGGACATAAAATCAAAGTTTTCGTTATCACAATATTTCCTTTACTTCGTACAAGGAAGTAATAATTTAGAAAAAAACATAAAACCTTCTCTTCTTTATTATTCTAAGATTTATAGAAGGTTTTTATTCTGTCATCCTATCGTCACCAAAATTCATAATGGAATCGTTGAGTTGAACCGTCGCAACACTATTAAGTGAGTTTCTGCTGGATCCCTAGCCAGGTGGAAATACCGGGTAATGAAAGTGCGGATTCCGCTGCTAACGACGCGTGTAGTCAACAGTCATTCACCACTCGTGTGACTACTACCGATTTCATTAATTTTTTAAACACATTCTTCGACGAAGATGACAAGGCGACTAGACTACTACAGTAAATTACAAACTCTTATACATGAAAGACCGTCTGCCATGGAGCTCTTATTATTTGAGAGGAGTTTATTATTTGCCGTTTACGAATAGGGCATAATAATTTTACACATGGACGCTAATGAATGAGACCGATGAACCCATTTCTGTTTACTGCGAATGCCAATTAACGATACACCATCCTTGAGGACTGCTTGTGTTATGCAGCATTGCGTCGGAGATTTAAATTAGGAGCTAACATCCGAGATATTCTAGGAAACAATTTGAAGATGTTATCGAATATTGACGTTTCTTAAAGCCGTACATCTGTATTCGATTTACATTACATGTCTTAATCACAAAATACTAATACGCAGTATTCAATTATCCTCAAGAAAAATGAGTCTAAAAATTTCCTTAGCATTTTAGTTTATATATTAATTTTGCTTCACATTGCTGAATTAGATATGTGGTGTGAGAACGTATCGGACTCGTAACCTTGCACGTATCGGTTCGAATACTATTCATATACCTACCTTTTTATTTTATTTAATAACTCTAAAATTATTAACCTCTGATTTTGAATTAAAATTAAAAGTTCATCAAATTTTATTTCACTAATAACTTCTTAATTTTTTTGTATTGTTATTATTGAATTAGTGTTTATTTTGGAACATTTTTTTATAATCAGAGGTTAATAATTATGATTAAATCAATGTACATTTAAATTTAAAAAAAAAAGTTTAAAAAACTTTATATGTATAAGTTTATGTGAATACGTTTATATGTATAAGTAGTCGGATTCGAACCGATGTACCTTCCCTTTGTAACATCAAAATATTTCATTAATTAAAATTTTATTTGGCTGTAACTTGTGTGGGAAATAATAGGAATTACCTGTTAGATCCCTGCACGGGATTCGAACTATTAATCTTCAAAATGAATTATAAATATGCAAGAACTTCAACTTATAAGATAGAAAACCAGGAATAAACCGAAAAATAATGATTCCTTTTTTTATGAATGGTATAAAAAAAATTATTTTTTTATTTTCTTACTTGTTTATTAGGAAAAAAATGTATATAAAATAATACTGGATTTAGCGGTTTAATTTTTATTAGCAAATCTTCAAAATTCTACAATGTTTTATACAATATGAACAAATTAAATTATTGGCTGGTATTTAGTACGTCAAGTGAGATATAAAATAATACTTTCTCGTTCTGGATCCGTTATAAAATGAAGGAATGCATAAAGTAAAGCATTCCTTCATCTATGTTCAATGAAACCTCACCTTAAGGTGGTAAAACCGTAGCGCACGGCGTCGGATCAATTCGTCACGTCCTCTTTGTCTGTCACTAACCAATCCTTTGCGGTAGCTCTGTTCGTCAACAGCGCAATTCATCACAGCTAAATTCGTCTCAAGACAGTTGTTGAATGTATATATAAACCACATTACATGGTGCAGTACCGCCTGTCATAATTTCATTACCTTCATCCTCTTTTACAAATTTCAGTTTTGCTTCTTGTATCGTACGTCAACTTGAAATATTCAAAGATAATTTATTAAAATTTTCTTATCTTAGCATAAATTTTGTTACACAAAACTAAATCTCATGAACAAGATTACAACTAAAATAAAATTATTATTTCTTATTTTCTTTATAATAGAAGTATTTTTTAACTATTTTACTTATTGACTGACACAATGTTATTATCTGTAAGAATTTTTTTTCCAGTTGATTTTAGAAGCACTAAAACTATGGACACTAATAAAACTATTATTATATTTTTGGTTGAAATAATGAAAAATAAATTTAGATTGTCATTTTTGTTTCTTGCAATGTTCAAAATTCAAACAAAATAATTTGTGGTACTGTTTAAAAATTATTTTAAACATTATTGTATTGATAATAAGAACCGATGTTGCAGCTATGGAAGTTGCGGTCAACCGATTGTCACTTAGCTCATTACCCATTACAATTATGTTTGCTCAGTAAGACATCGGTTGAAGATAGCTTGATAAAATCAGATAATTTTCAAGTAAAAGTTCAGTCTCTATAAAACCTAGTTTAATTATGTAGAAGTCAATTGATATGAGACAATTTGCCATGAAATTGTTCTTCATGTTTTATGTTTGAGGTAAACGTGGTTAACTAGTGGATACTACTCATATCGGAGGATTTTTTGATGCACCGATACATTTCTAATTAATTGCCACATTACTGTTTATAATGTTATTATATTTTTCTGGAATCGGGAATTAACCTTAAGAGACCAGAATGAACATAATTTTTCTAAATTTCATTCATCTGTTTGGTTTTTTGTTGAATTTTAATGTAATATATATTATGGTAGCTGTTTGATTCTTCTGGGAGGATTTTAAATTCTTGCGGAATTTTTATGCGCGGTTTTCGGGTGTTAATAATAATTAATGATATTTGCTTTCAAAATAAATGGATTGAGCATTTATATAAAAATGCAGAAGTAATGACTGACTAAAATATTTTTAAAACAAAGTTTCTTCATTTGCATCTTGATAAATTTATTTAATTCAATAATTTTTAATAAAGGAAATATTAAGATCATAAATGCAGTAATGCGCATAACATATCCTAATATACGTTATGCATTTACAGATTAAAAAAAATCTTGATTATAACAAACACAATATATACGGCAAGTATTATCATTAGAAAATATGTTTGATCTGATTAACTTATACTACTAGTAGACTTATAATTTATCAGTATATTAAATTAAGAAAACTGATTACAGTAAATATTTCAGAAAACCCGATTTCAGTCCTGTAATTGGTAAACGACTAGATCTTGCTTATCGGCTACTATTGTAGGATCTAAATTAAACGACGAAATAATAGATAATGATATGCTACCTGGTGATCTCCAGGTAGCATCACTGTATGAACAAAAGTATTATATACTTTTGAATTCCTTTTCTACAATTTAATTTACTCTTTACTATCCCAAAAAAAATTATAATTTTTTATAACTTAAAATATAATAAAATGCTATTAAGAGATATATATTTAATGGTACAAATAGTATAAACTATTACCGGTAAGCAGTAAAGGTTTAATATGCTGTTGGACAACGTAAAAATTAATAACATAGCATTTTGCTTACAAAAAGATTGCAGTCGAGAGATCCGAGGAATTCCTTGAAGAACCAAGTAGACTATGAAAAATTAGTGAACTGATAACTAACAAAATATAAAGAAAAGTGAAAGAAGAAATTGCTGTAACTATAAAATTTCACCGAATTGACGCTGTAATAAATTCAAAATAAAAACTTTTCTCTCCTATAATTGCTTTTATAATTTCAGACAACGCCTATAGGCTAAAATGAACGGGGTCTAGAAGTTCCGTCGAATTATTATAATTTTTATTTTTTATTTCAAATACAATAGAAGAAAAAATTTATAATATTTTTATGAAACATAAATAACTAAAGAAAAGTTATCACTGAAAATATGATATGATGAACTGAACCTTAGCAAAACCCAATTGATTTCATAATAATTCAGTTTTCTATATATCTCTATAAGAAGCCATCAAGTTACAACATTGTTTTCGGAAGTTAGATTGTTAAACCCCCTAAGGATAAATTTAATAAATAGATGTAGGTGTATTGTAATCAGTTGTAATGAGGTAAGAATAGACAATAACGTAAGTCCTGTTGATCAGTTATGCGGTTACAATATTTTTTTCGAGATGGCATAATGTATTTTTAAAAAAAATTTTTTTATTTATCGTTGACTAAGTTTTAACAATAATCTTTTAATCAAAAATATTTATTTCAAATACTTAAATTAGGTGAAAAATTGTAAAAACAAATTTACACAACTAGGCTCCTTATTGTAATTACAATTATTTTCCATTCCCAGTGGTACGCTGTGTACGGATGTTGTGTTTAGATTTACTTACGTGTTTGCGTGCGTAGGTTTTTCTTATAATTAAATAATCAAATGAAATTAGTATCATAATTTTTTATACAAAATTTAGTTTAATTAGTAAAACAGAACGAATGGTATTGTAACAAAAGAAAAGAGACATTTCCAATTTTGTAACTAATAATATCTTTTGAAGAAATATAAATTACAAAGCAACTCGTATTAGCGTATTTCAGAGGAATAAACATAAGTCTAAACACTATTTTGATATTAAAATTTCATTTTTGTTTAAAACTTAAGAATTTTTAAATTGTATGATACGTATGCTATGTGAATTAAATTATAATAATGTTTAAAGATTTTAAATATATATTTATAATGAAAAAAAATGAATAAATATATTTTTTAAAACCCTCTTTAAGACTTACTGATAACCAATTTTTTTATAAGTCAATCTACAAATGGAAAGGCCCATTACAGAATAACCTCAAGGGGGTTTCTGTCCTAGATACGAGTATACCAGCAGCTCAGAGTTTGCAGTTTCTTTCAGCAGTATACAAATCTCTGAATCGATTTATTTGATAAAATTTATGGTTATACAGTCTACCTTATATTACAGCTGCAAAAAACCCTGAGGAAAAAATCAAATTAAATTAAAAGGAAAGATTAAACACTTGTAGATGATAACTGTTAATCACAAATGAAGTAATAAATAAATTAAATTTGTTTTTGTATTTTCCATATAAGGTACAAAATAGACTTTTTTTTCTATAAATTAATAATTAACAATTAATCTTATAATTTCAGACAAATGTTTTGTAAAAAACTCTTCTTTCTTATATAAGAAATATCAATTTGAAATTTTATTGTTAATAAACATTTTTTCTATTTCAAGAATATTATGTTCTAAAACTTAACCGTTAATCATCAGTATTGCCTTCTCTTCCAGTTCATAAATTTGTTTTTCATTCATAACTATTTAAAAGGATTAACTTCTTTCTACTAGTAATGAACACTTTCTTTTTTTAATATTTCTTCAAAGGAATGTTTTTTTTTTAACTGTAAAATTAACATAAACAGTGAATCTTAACATTATTTTTGACTCGGTTTGTTATTTCACTACCGAATAAACATTTTGGACGTTTATTTTAAGTTCGATGTTGCTGCTAACTTTACGCAAGTAAGCAATCTAGTATATCTTAATTTCCCTTCTTCCTAACTTGTGTTTCCTTTTCCTGGTCTAAATTTAAGCTATCTAATTTTCATACAGATAATAAATAACTATTTTGTTTTACTTTTCGACCTAATTATTCTATACGTTTTACAAAAAGAAATACTAAATGTTGAGAAAATACTGTTAAATTCCTTCTAAAACCTACAATTGACGAGTAATTAAGATTGTATTTATTTAACCTAAGTTCCTAAGATTAATCTGAAAATTATAATTTTTCCTCATGACTCAAAGTTCTGGATTAAATCGAACTAGTCTTTATTTAATAAACACCTTTTCTCTGTTTATCTGTAACTAAGTTTAATCATTTTAGATGCATGAGATGTCAAACTGAATAGCACTAAATTTAATTATGTTAACTGAATTAAAACCTACGAAAAGATAAAACTCCATCCGAATTTTTTTACACTAAAACTATATTTTTAATGCATTTTTTAAAATCTGAAAATTTTAAAAAAATATTATGATACATATCCATTAATGTAGTTTTCTTCTTTATTTGACAAATTTTATCTTTTAACAAGTTTCTTTTCTGCTTTGAATTCTCTACATACTTATTACCCACAAATTAAAATAATTTTTTTTTTATTATTTCCAACTGTAAAATTACATACATACCATACATGTCTATTTTATTATAGTTTTTTTACGATCTGTGTTCTTTTCCCTTAAAATCTCATCTTTTTTAATTACTTTGTTTTATAAACATTCTTTTCTTTAGAAAATGCGTAGATTGGTATGTCTTTCGTTTCATAAACATTAAAATAATCTTATTTTATCAGTAGTAGAGTAGGGTTATCTATTTTAATTTCTGTTAAGTTTTACAGTATATTACTCGTATTTGGTTTTGTAATGTTTTTTTGAAGATAACGTAACAAAAACATCTTCAAGTGCTTCTTGGTTTCATACAATTGTTTATTTCCAATCTATTGTTTTTATTGTTAGTTTTGAATATATTCTGAAAGCCTTATCTTTTATTATAAAGAAGCTGAAATCTCATAAATGTATTCCCAATTTTTCTCTTATTACTCTATTCCAATTTTCCATTATACATTTAAATAATCAAGCATTTTTATTACTGCATTGATTAATCGTAATGTTTGACCATGAACTGTTGTTTTATTTTTATTTTATTGAAATTATTCTTACTTTTTCTAAACTTATTTATTCCTCATTTTAGTAATAAAAAAAATTTACTTTTTTAATTTCTGCTATCCAGATTCAGAAAATGGGATAGTACACATTTTTTTATGGTTTACTCCTATTTTTATAAGTTTACCCCTAATTGAAGAAAGGGATAATATTTTACTTCTGGAATATCCTAACGGAAAGGGATAAGTTCAATGAAGTAATAATTTTTAAGAATTTACCGATTCGTTTTTATTTCTTTGTATACGAAAAGTCAAAAAGCATAATAAAACAAAGAGCCTGTAAAAAGTAAAACTTTAGGAGACGGGTATTACTGTAGGCAGATGGAATAATTCCAACACCACATACAGAGTTGTTTTGTTTGGGAGAATGATTATGATTATGAAAGTAAGGTAAGTCACAGTCAGACTTTTTGCCATTTTATGAGTTTCGAATAGAATGTTTTATCTTCCTAAATGATGCGGATTAACTTGACAAATATGTTAGATCAAAATACAGTATGTATATTTATGTATATGATGAGAATATTAGTTCGTTTCCAAAAACCCAGCATGCTGGTTTTCGTTTATTAGTATAATAATAATACGAGTAATAATTATGATATTCTTAAATATAGGTCAACGATATCAAAATATATAGAAGTAGTGTGGCAAAAGATATCTAAAGAGTTTATACTCAAGAAAATGTAATTTTGATGTGTGAAAGACTTCCACTAGAAGTTGTCAATTGGTAATCTAAACACCTAGAGAGCAAGCAACCAATCACTTTTTGTTAGCTAAAACAATTTAATGGTTCATTACGTACTAGAACTAAATGATTGTTCGTTAAAGATGAGCTAAACGTCACCAGAATACTAGCGAAAGGGAGTAAAAGAATCACGAATGACCAGCGGGAGCCGTGTAAGTTGTGCAAACTACAAGAAATAGGAGGACAGTGTAGGTTGAGGTGGTACGGGTGAGTGGGGTTGTTACGATCGATAGGCCGCAGGGCTTACACTGCGCCCCCCCACCCACCGACAGCCCGTGCCTCGCGCGATTGAATAGACGCAGGGTCGTCATCGCTAACTGGTCTAGTCATTCCGTTTGATTGACCGATTTGTAGAATACACCTTGTTGATATAGACGCCGTTTTTATTATCATTTGACAATATTACATGAACTCATACATGAGTTCATAGGACTGGCGTTCGAAAAAGAAATTTATATGCTCAAAAAATGAAAAATTTATATGGTAATTGAAAAATATAATATTAAGTAATACGTGTTGGAGTAAGTTGTACTGTTACGAACTTCATTACTAAGTTACGATTTTATTAAAACTTCTTTGTTAAAATCGTATAATGATAAAACATATGAAAATGTAATATGTGTGACTCGAGTTAAAAAATAATTTTACTTGGCCACAATAAGTATAATTCTGATTCAAAACATATCTTAATTATGTTAAATATTTATGCTACACTCAACTTGTTCAATGTTATTAAACAATTTTTTTTCTTGACATTGCAAAGTTTATGGCTTTCAATACCCTAAAATACAAAAGTACTTTATTAGGTAAAATGTTGAAACTTAAGTAATCTTCAAATGGGATTGTTCCGATTCCAATGTGATTCTAATAGTAAAACATTCTGCTAGAAATCAT
>JAAAKQ030311724.1:5531-17757 GCA_010016005.3 Zanna intricata
TTTCATAAATATCCATTCCTGACTGAAGTAAGTGGATGAGAGATAGAAGTGGATATATGAAAACTTTGGTTCAAGAAATTTTCAAATTGATTTATGTCATTGAGAGTGGAATGCTGGTATTCGGTTAAATGAATATTAACCATTCAAATTAAATATGAAATTAAAATGTCTATTCTTTGAGGATATCTGTCGTATATTTGTTTTATACAAATCAGTTTTTACAAGTCCACAAATTTATTTTTATAATCTTTTAATTCATTAAAAAGTTACTTGCAGCATTCTTTTGATCTTCTTTTTGAAATAATTCTCAATAAATAATTTTTTATTTAAGATTGATTCACCATTCTCCAACTTCTTAAATCATATGGCTGTGCGAAACTTAAGTTGAATAAATAAAATTAATTTAAACAACTTAATTCTTTTCTTAATATAAAAATAACCTCTGCTATTTTTACTATCTTTATGCCCAATGTGTGATTTTTTTCAATATGGATCCAAATGAAAACATAAGCTTCTTATGCTACTAGTTGTTGCTAATTCCTTCAAAAAGTTAATCATTAAGTCTTGTTATTATTCAGATGCAAGCCATTAAAAGCAAATCTTTTAATCCTTTTTAAAAGTTTTAGATTGAATTTTTTAAGTTTTGAGTTATTTTGGTGTCTGGCTATCTATTCAATTCATTGCATTAAAACAGGTTCTGGTGATTTTAAGTTACATCATTATTGACAACAAAAAATTAAAGTATATCTTACGTGACTAGAAGATACGGGGAAAAAATTGTCCTAAAGAAAATAAAAGTTGATTGCTTTACCTTAAAAAATTATGATAAAATTAAAAATATTATTTAACTATAATGCTTATACTGTTCTATAAGCTGAGACTAAAATAATCTTGTTGGACAAATCTATTAAATGTTGTGGATTTACCTAAGTGACCTATTATAATTTTGTGATTGTTAGAGAAAACAAAATTATTAATAAGATCCTACTTTGTCATACATTTTTAAAAGACCTATTAGCGAAATGACAATTTATTTATGAAGGCAAATATAATAGTTTAAATTTTAACTTATGTTATTTACATAAAGTTTTTATAGCTCTAGAACTTGAAAAAAAAGTAGGGTGTATAATAACTGTGATTCTCATACTTTTATAGAAAATTTTTCTTATTATTTAAACAGGTTCTTTATAATAGAGGTTTTAATTTTTTTTTTAAGTGTTGCTAAGAAATTACAACAGTTCTAACTAGTATCTTCTTCATTAGCACCAAACTAATAGACTAAATACTAATGAACTATAATTTTATTTTTTTTATATATGTGCTAATTACATAATTTTCAGCAAGCATTGTATACAGAAGTTTCAAAACTTCAGGAGCATGTTTACAAATTCTCTTCAGGATTGAGTAACTCTTGAAAATATTTCTATGATTCATATATTATATGTTTTTTGTATTTCCCATTCATTTTAGTCTTAGTTAATTTCTAAGTTGTATTAACTTTATAACCTCTCTTAAAGCCACCTGTCTACATGCTTTTATTTACCCAAATATTAGCCAAAATTAATTATATGTACCCAACATATTGCAAAATTAACATTTTTTGAGAATAATGTCTTGGTGAAAATCCTGTGTTGAAAGCATTTTTAAAATAAATCCATTGTAATGTAATAACTCCTGGATATCCTTTTTATTTTTTTTAATAATTTTTTTTTTACTGTATTTTTTACATTTATATTTATTGTTATTTGTGAATGTTGTACAGTCTTATATTTTTTGTTTGTACTTTGTTTTCTGTACAGTTTCTTTGCATTACTTTCATTTTGCAGTAAGTTGCTACTTAAACATTTTTTTCCTAACAAAATGCTTAAATGTTTTAAGTATATGGTTCGCAGCATTGTGTCTTCTTTCTTTTTTTAGATGATGATAATCTCATTGTATGTTAAAAAAAAAAAAAAAAAAATAGCAGGAGTTCTTGGTCATTTAGTGGTGGTGGTGTTGAATCAGAAAACCACATGTTGGGGAGGGATATATATATAAGGGATTGCAAAATAAACTCTTAGTTGCTTATAGCTCAGAAATGGATAGTAGTCAAATGAAATATGGCATAAAAGTGCATTTTATTTGCTACAGAAACTTATTTATTTTTTACGTAGTTGAAACAATACATCTCTACCAATGAGAACCAGTTTTCTCATTCTGTCAATGAAGAATGCTGGTGACCTTTCCTTCATCAACGATCTCACTGCATCCTTCAGTTCATCATCCATGGCGAAATGAATACCCTTAATATCCTTCTTTAATTGTGGAAAGAAGTAAAAATCAACGGGTTCCAAATCTAGTGAGTGTGGAGGGTGTAGGACGGGTACAGATTTCAACTTCACAAGAATCCTGGCAGTATATACTCCTAGCAAGTATATACTATACTATCTATACTATCCTAGCAAGTATATACTCTATATTATAACAAATGGCAACTTACAGAAAATGAGAGGACATATGTAAACAAATTTTGTAATTTAGGGAGTAAGGGAATGAAACTAGAGATGGCAGCAACTGTGTCAGTTTGTTCAAAATTTTGTTTTCTTCCATTACATTGTAGTTTGCGTTATATTTCAGCTTCCCCTTTATGTATTAAATTTTCTAGACTATTTCTTTATAAGATGATAAAATTTGAGGTAACAGAATTTCACAGGGACAAATAACTTCTCTGTTATGATGATCAGGATCTGTTTAATTAAGAAATAAATTTATAGGGTACTTAAATAAGAAGATGCCAAAACTATATTGCATTATAAATATTTGATTTTGTGATAAGGCTAAAGGTAAATCAGGAAGTTCTGTCTTACGTAGTAAAAAAAAAATCAAGGATTAAGAAAATACAATATTAATTACTGTAATATATTATTTTTATCTTAATTAATACTTTATTTTATTTTAATTGCACCACTATAACACTAAATTTAATATCATTGTTTATAATTTCAAGATCCTGTGTAGTGTATATTTTAAGAGAAGCTCATTTCATATTTTAAATATGAACAATTTTAATGAAGCATGTAACAATTTTACATTAGTAAATCTGGTGTGTTGAAATACTGCACTACAGGGTTTGGTTTTCCTTCTGTTGTAGAGTGTTATTGTTGTGGTCTTATCATTACTGTTGCTTTGCTGTTATAATTTTGATTGTGATTGCTCACATCAAAGCATGTTTAGATGTCACCCCATGATAGAAAAAATAACAATATCAAATACATTATACTATGTATAATAAAATATATATTACATAATTCATAATAATATATACATGGGTACATAATCTAATGGCTGTCAAGGAGGTATAGGATTTTGCATGTTCAGCACAAAAAGTAAAATTATATTAAAACAAAAAATATATGTAGTATCAACCAAAATTTTTTTATATTTTTAAGCGTTTTAACATTACATTATGTTAGAAAAACAATATCATTAATATAGTCTCTACGGTTTTGCTTGACATAGCTAAGGTCTATTAACAGCATTTTGTGTGACTTGCTCAAATCAGCTTGAATTCTATTAAAAACGTGTTGAATATTTGCTTCCAAGTAATGGTAGTTGTTTGTGGTTTGTTGCTACAGATTTGTTACTTAATATAACCCCAGAGAAAATGTCAAAGGAGTCAAATCACACAATCTTGGTGGCCTGTTGACATTAGCATTTAGTGTAATTATTTAAACAGTAAACTTTTGATGCAGTAATTTGAATTGTTGCAGCAGCTGTGTAGCATGTGGTACCATCCTGTTGAAACCACATCACATTAAAATTAAAATTTTCCAAATTTGGAAACAAAAAATCAAATCGTAACTCGATTACCGTTCACCATTTACTGTTAAATCATCTCCTTGCACATTTTTTAATAAAAATGACTAAAGTTGCCACCAGACCATAATCCCCACACCAAACAGTGTTTTTTTTTTTCAGATAAAATGGTTGCTATTGAATTGTTTGTGATTTGAAATCATCCCAAATATGGCATATTTGTTTGTTTAAAAAGCCATCAAGCAAAAAATGAGCCTCATCTGAAAAGATGATTTTTTGATGAAAATTTGAATCAGCTTTGAGCTGCTCTAATATTCAATTTGCAAACCTTTGAGAAAAGAATGGTTCTGTACTTTTAATTCTTGAGGTATTTGAATCATTTGAATGTAGACCAATCTTATATGAATGTACTTTATGCAAAATTCACCATGTTGAAGAAAGCCCAATTCTTGTGAACAATGTGAAATTGATAAATTCTGATTTTCATGAACTCTTGCATTTCTTTTATGAATTGGGATTTCAATGTTAAGTAAAGAAAAATTTTCTTTGAATTTTTTAACCAAATGATGAATTGTACTTTTGTCTGGCCCATTACGTGCACCATAAATATCACAAAGCAATATGTAGCTTATAGCACAGCTTTGTAACTGATCCCATATTTTTATAATAATTTTTTATGATTTGTAATGTTTAGGCATGTAGCATTCCATGATGACTCAAATGTTCTGTTTTCAGTAGTTTATGACATCAGTTGCCACCACAATCTCACAATTTTTTGCATCCAATTTGAAAGATCCCTTACTTAAAAGTACTTCCTTGACAGTCATTAGTTTATGATTTTCATTGTTGATTGCCTTTAAAATAGAACTTACAGCATTATTTCTAGTAGCTTAAGAGTGCTCTGTCGCAAAGTGTTTTACTTGTTCCTGAATGTAAAGCATTTTTTGTAAAAGAATGATTTGAATATTGTAATATCTTAATTTTTAAGAGATTGAACCTATTAAATATTATATTTCTTACTGGTTTCTGAAGATGGAAAATGAATTGTGCAAAAACAGTCTGAATTTTACAGCAATTAATTTTTATCTGTTAAAGACCACTAGAGTACAGTATATGCGATTGAATAAAAATACAAACAATCATTATTTTAATCAAAATTTTCAACACACTTGGAAGTTTTATTATTGTGCATGAAGAAAGAAAAAATTGTTCAAATAACAAAATATTTGTTTCTGTTTTAATTTAATCGTTGGATTAAGTTACTCCTTAACATTGTGGCATTAGAATTCATTTTAATAGAGAATGCTTGAAATGTTGAGTGTTTTAGTTTTGTTTTTATTAATTTAGGAGCAGTGTAACAAGGAAGGATTATGGAATTTTGAATCCTTATCAAATTTGAAGGTTGCTCCTGGCCCTAAAAAACTGATTACGTAGTAGTTTACACGTAATAACACCTTATTATTTATTTATATTTTATTAATCAAATTATGAGAGTTAATTGGGGTTAGAAGGACCTTTGACATAAATTCCCATTAGTCTTTGTCACTCAGTAAAAAAAAGGTTTTAAATATTGAAAGGATTTTTAAGATTGAAACTGTAGTTTGTAGCATTTCCTCTGTCAAACAAATATATATAATACATATAAAGAAACTGTATTTTTATAATAGTATATAGAAATTTGTTTATTTAATTTTTGTATTTGTTTTTTTATTGCAGTAACTAGTGTCTATCAATTGATTTTTAGTTGAGTTGTTTGTTCCTTCTTATATGGATTGTACATTTTATGCCATTTTAATTATCTAACATTTTTTAAGTTCCTAAAACACAATAATCAAAAAATTAGTTCTTTTCTGTTTAGTGTTCAATGCCCTTGGGGGAATTTGATCCTTTTGTATAGATAATAATTTTTTATTTTAAAAGTTCATTAGCTGAAATTTCAGTTTCATAAGTTCTTAAAGTGATATTACTGAGTTTGTCAGAAGCTCATTGATTTTTGCTGTTGATGAGAAACCTATTTATATTCAGTATTTTAAGCATATTATATATAATTAATGCTAAGCAAATATAAAGTAGCATATTAAAAGTATCATGTAGTTTAGTTATTATTTGACTTTTTTTATTAGTTAAAACAGTTTTTTTTTAATTCCTAATTAGTTCTGTTTATCCTATTTAGTTTTTTAAAATAATAATTATAATTATTTTCCATCCTTTATCTATCCTTTGTCTTTTTCCTGCCACAGCCACCTGTTGTATCCATGAAGCCCAAAACAGAAGATGAGAGACTGATGGAACAGCAGACAATATTCCTTCGTAAACTTCTTGGTTTGCCCAATCCATGCAATTCAGTTATCCAGCAAAGTTGCAATGAAATTGTTGAAGATCTTTCAAGTGATATAATTAATTCTTGTGCTGAAAGTGTGGTTTCTTTAGTGAGTGGTGGCAATAAACTCTCCTCTTCTTCAAGAGGAGACTTTAAAGTTAAAGAATCATTTTATTCTAATTACGTATCTAAATATAATCATACAAATACTGGTAAATCAAAGTATTCTTTAACTAATCGGAATGGTGATGTAAAGACGTATTCTGCTAATGGGTATTGGAAAAGAGAGACATTTTATAGTGAGGGAAGTAGGAACAGAAAACTTTGGAAAAACCCTGAATCCAGGTATGATCACTCAGCCAGGTTAAAAATGAATATATCTATAAAGCCAGTTTGTAATACTAAATGGAAAGACACTTCTATGTCTATGATTGAAAAGCAAGACAGTTCACTAAGATCTTGTGAAATATCCAAAGATAGTTGTAATAAAGTCAAAGGGAAGGAGTATAGTCTTGAGAAGGAATTGTTGGACGAAAGTGCTCTAGAAGCATTTCCAACATTTGAAGAAAGCAAATTACATAAATTACAAAAAAATATTTTAAAAGCACCATTGATTCAGACATCTCCAATAAAAAAGGAGACTGTTGAAGCAATAAAAATGAAATTTCAGATGTGGAGTCATGATGTTACTACTAAAGCGATTTCTTCAAATAAGAAAAAGGACTTGAAAAAAAATGATTCGGCACAAGTCAGAATTATGAAACCACCTTCAAGGTTTATTAGGAATGGGATAAATCGCATGATGCGTGAAAATGATGAATCAAGATTAGAATTGATCTATGAATCTATCATGGAAGATGACATGAAGGATGTCCTGAATAGTAAGTCTGATAATGTTGGTATGATCAGTAATATGAGATGTAGTGGTGATGGTGTAGACTATTTTTCTGATAATTACAAGAAATCTGTAAAAGATTGTTCTGTTAATGAGGCAGTGGCTCATCAAGGTAAAAATAATTTTTCAGATTACAATTATCGATTTTTAATTTCTAATAATGTAAAACCTAAAGCTTTTGGATCTGGTAGAAAAGCAGTTCCTCATAATTTTTGCCACACTTCTAATCATAGTGCTAAATCTGATTCTTCTCCTAATGATGGTTTACCTAAAGCATTTAATTCACTTTTGGCAACTGAAAATAATCAGAACCGTAATTGTCATCAGTCTCATAGAAATGAAAATATTATAGGATCATCCAAAGGATCATCCAGTACTAATAATATTAACAGGAAAGGCGCACCCTGCAGTATTATTTGCTGACAGTAATTGTGTTACAGTTTGATTTTTTACTTTATATAAGATTACATCCGTTGACTTCAAAACAGATGACAACTTTCTATTACAGTTAATTGAATAACAACATATTTTTTTTTTATTTTCTTGTTTGCCTTTTAAACTACTGATACTGGATGGCTGATGCATCATTTTGTAAAGCTTTTGAAAACCAATATGGCCAGAAGCTTCAGCAAACTAAAATGTTTCTTATGTGAGTTGAATGAAAATTAATTGGTTGTTTTGACTGATAGTTTATCAAATATAAACTTTGATGGAAGAAAAGTAGATTAAAAAATATTTCAGTCATTTTTGTGCAGATAGTATGGACTTACGCACTTTTTAGCTACATAACATGTTTATTTGTTGAGTATTTTTATTTTCTATACCATAATTTCGTTTTATTAAATAATATATTTCAGAAATTGTTGTTCATTAATAAATATTTTGATAAGTTGCTAATAATTTGTTAATTTAATTTATTAACTTTTTTATAATATGCATTTAGCAATTGCTAGTGGCAGAACAGTTTTTGTAAAGTTACTTGTAAGTCAGAAATGTTAAATACAAATACTGTTGTTTTTTTTTTTTTTATTAAAAAAAAATCAAAGAAAGTACAGAAGTTTACTTACTTGATATTTATTTACTTTAAATTATTGCAGCAAATTTTCATTTCCTACACCATAAAAAATATTTAATTGATGTATCTACAAATGTGGACTTACACACACTACCCAGATCAACCATCAGTGGTTATTGATGATTGATGTGGATATTATGAACAAGTCAAAAGTGACTTTTTGAAGTTCCAATTTTCTCCCAATTGTTAGTCTTTGTGAATTAATCTATCACTGTCAATTATCCAGTGACAACTTGTGTTTTTAAGAGCCAAGCTAAACATTTTGACTTTTATCAGATAATGAATTTTCTAACAATCTAACAGACTGGGAATGAATACTCTGCTATTGGACAGAGCTCTATGCATCCAAATTTTGTTTAATGTTAGAACAACTGTGTACATTGTGGAGGTTACTTTGAAACAATGATTACGCTATGAAGTTTTACTTCAGATGCTTTCTCAAGTGGAGTTGTAATGTTATTAAAATTAATAACTTATATTCTTGCTAGTTCAAAGTGTGAAAGCTCTTATTACTTTTAATCTTTATGCCTTGCATTTTAAAGTTATGAGTATATTCTTAATAGCTTTCATTATTATCAGCTTCACTTAGATTCTGTGATTTACTGTAGATTTACTTTCTGAATGGTATGCACCTTATCTATTAAAATCACATGTAATACCTTTCTTAAATAGTTAGTTTTCTATGTATTTTCCATGTTTATGTGACATTCCTCTTTTACTTCACTTAACTATTGCAGATGACTGAAAAAAAAGTATTTAAGTTGCAAATTTTCATAAATCATTCTTAAAAAAAATGTCAATTATTGTTGAGTGCAGTTGTAGAATGTTAGTAATTTGAAAGTTGATAAACATCTGTACTCTTGTGTGCATGCACATATGATGGATATTTTTGTGTATGTTAATACAGCTTTGCGTTTTATACCTTTTTGTTTCTTCTGTTTTTGAAAGGCAAACAGTTTGTGGAAGTACCATTTTTGAGATTTTTAAATAATAAATTGGAGTCAGTTCCTCTGCTCTTGTGATCTATCCTATTTTTTAAGCAGTTTAGTGTGTTTGCTTGATTTTGTGCTCCAATGTTTAAATGTTCGTAATATCATGAAGACTCATAAACTTTTGTGATTAGTGTACAAACTTGATCTATAGGATTTCTGAAAAAAAATTGACTTGATTATGCCTTTTATTTCTATTTCTCCATTGTAATCATATTTTTATTAGAAAAAATAGTCTCAGTTGCATCCTACATCACAGTTGATAATGTGTGTATATAGATTTTTTTAAAATAAAATAGATTATTTTAATTACTTTTTCCTAATAGTTGACAGAAAAGTAAAACTTTACAAGAGCAACCATATGTTGATGGTTTTTTTTATTGTTTCCTAACAATGTTCTTAATAGTATTGGAAGCTTTTTGTCAGGGTGGCTTCGATATTTGTTATTAGTGTTATAAATAGCTGAAAGTAAATATTGAAAATGTTTAAGGAATAATCGTGGTGAGGGAATTTGTATGCCTTTGAAAAACAGATTGCAAATCTGTAAGTACTACTGTCATGAGTGAAGAGTATCTGTGGAGAATCTGAGTTAAGTAATAATTGTGATATTGAAAAGAAGGAAAAAAACTTTTGTTCAACTAGTTTGTTTTTGCTGTCTGACTAGCAAGATCTTAAAGCTAACTTTTATTAGGTTTTGGGATCTGCTAGTCTACAATTAATGAAAACCTACTTACATTTTCTGAAGAATTTTTTCCTTATTTTTTTTTTTTTATGTGACATGCTTAATAAAATACTGTCATTAAATTTGCCTACTATTAGATAACGTTTGTTAAAGTAAAAAGATGAGTAAGATTTTTTATCAGGGAATTGTAGGGTAATTAGGCTAAATCAAATAACAAAAAATGCAAGACAAGATTTAACAATTAACAATAAGATAAGCTGAAGGGGATGCTGTTGGAAACAATTGGAGATAAGATTTATCTCTGTTCAATTAAATTTAAGACCAAGCCTACTACTGTAGAGCAGAATTTTTCTGACCTCTTTTTTTAGGAGATTAAAAAAAGGGTTATAAAAAAACATAGGTTGAGTAAAAATACCTTAATACCTGTATATTGACTTATTCAGATCAAAACTACGCTGTATAGAGTTATGTGATGATAGCGGACAAAATCATGTGGTTACTCCTATGTATAATACATTGTCATTTTCGTTGCAGGCTGCAACTTGACTCTATCAGGATATCATTGAGGACAGATCACTCGAATAAATAACTTTCAGTTTAATTTGAAAAAGAAAATTTTTTTTCATTAAAAAACAGTCTAATTAAAAAGAAAACTTAAAAATAATGAACACAGTACTAAACAATTAGAATTAAATTCACAAAAATTATTCTAAAAAAAAAAAAAAAAAAAAATTTGAATCGAATATTCATTGTTTGATTCATTAATAATAATCAATTATTTATTTCCAATAATGATTATAAATTTGTAAATTACTTTCTCCTGTGGAACTTGCATACAAATAATTTTTTTTTTTTTTGACATGGACAGAAATTCACGTAGTTCATTGTTTATTGCTGATGGCTTGTTGGGCTCACTTATGTCATCCTCATTTTCATACTCTCTTGCAATGGTTGTAAAATAACTTGTCAAGGTCCTTAGCCTTATTAGACATTTGTACATGTAGATGTATAGGTGCTAAATATCTGGGTGTTTAGCAGAACAATACTTGGCTTGATGTAGATCTAGAATAATAAATGCTTCAACGCATTGTTAAAGGTTCATACTGTCAAGGGCTATCACTTCACTGGATTTCTCAAGCCAAACATACTATTGTAAATTGAGATGCTAAGCCCTTTTAAATGCAGTTGATATATAACCATGCAAGTGGTTACAGTCACCATTACAGAAATTAGCTCTGGTTAGTGCCTCTTGTATCTCAGGTACATAATATATGCCATAGTCATAAGAAAGTCTGACTTAGTAATGTAAAGCAGCAAATTAATGTTTTTCTTTCTTTTATAAAAAAAGAAACAAATATTACTTTTTAATTCTATAAAATATGTATGTATAAAGGCTGGCTTGAGATTAACTTCTAGTTAATCTCAAGCCAGCACATTCTTTTCTAGTTCAGGCTTGATCCTTCAGATATTAATTTTTACCATATATAAAATACCTTAATAAATTTCCTTTTGTATTATTCTTAAGTCAGGTTCTTGTGACTACTTCACAGTCTCTCTAAACTGTTTGAATATTTTCAAGTAGACTGTCTTAACACAGCATTTTTATTATTTTTATGTTGAGCATTACTACCACTGCCCTCCATTAAAATCATATAAATTAACTAATTTTTCTGAATCATGAAGGCTGTTGGATTTGTTAGTGAGCTGAAAATATTTTTTATTTACAAAATTCTTTTGTTTTTTT
Organism: Zanna intricata; assembly: GCA_010016005.3. Taxonomy (NCBI): domain Eukaryota; kingdom Metazoa; phylum Arthropoda; class Insecta; order Hemiptera; family Fulgoridae; genus Zanna; species Zanna intricata. The sequence goes on from JAAAKQ030311724.1 coordinate 17,032, forward strand.
TGTGCCTTCCTCTATCAGAGTCAGTTTACTCATAAACTCCCACCCAATCTTTAGTTTTCTTATAACTGTCTTATATGTAGTAGGATTGTTGTCTTATATATATATATAGGATCTTAGTAGGTTATCTTATATGTAGTAGGATTGTTTTGTGTAGTAAAGCCAGCTAAGTTAGCTAGATTCTAAAAATCTCATAGTTAATTTGAAACCCATGATGTAATTTGCTGCTGCTGATCTTAGATAATGTAAAAATGTTTCCCCTTATTCTGGAGACAGCTTTGCATTTGCTTGGAAAAAATTCCCCTCTTCTGTAATTTCTTTCATTCTCCTTTTCAGTAACTACTCTACTCTAATTCCATTTTAATTTTCCATGTTTGTCTTATTTTTAAAGCTTTCTTGCTCTTAGTTGAGTTTCTTGACATTTTGGTTGAATGTTGAAACCCAAGTTGAAAGTCATTTAACTAGGTAATATAGATTACTGGACTAGACATACATTAATTTTAATGTGATTTTAGTATGTTTTTTTTATTATTCACTAAAACTAAAAATTTTAATTACCATAAGTAACATTAATTTTGTTTTGTTAATATTTCTGTTCCTGCAGGCATTGATTTGTTGGTGTGATGATATCTGAGAATAAACCATTTAAATGAAAAGTGCAACTGATTTGTCAAAGAATCCACATTAATTCTTAATGAATGCATAGACACACACACACACACACACACA
>JAAAKQ030311747.1:0-10015 GCA_010016005.3 Zanna intricata
TAGCCTCCAGAACTACCATAAGGTATTACTTCAGAGGATGAATGAGGATGATATGTATGAATGTGAATGAAGTGTGGACCACAACTAAAAAGTGTGGTAACTGAAACCCAACCACCAAAGAACACCGGTATCCATGATCTAGTATTCAAATCCGTATAAAAATAACTACCTTTACTAGAATTTGAACTTTGGAACTCAACTTTAAAATCAGCTGATTTGCGATGTCGTGTTATCCACTAGACCAACCCGGTGGGTTTGAAAATAGTAGCATTTTCAAATCCTAGGGGTAGGATAATTAAAAAAATCATCCACTTCTTTTATAATAGAATGAAATTTAAAACTCAAAATTTTGGAATCTGACAAAGATTCAGATTTTCCGAGAACAGTTTTTTAAAGAATAATTTTGATAAAACTCTTAAAAATCATTAAACATATTTGTTGTGTACGGGATGAGTAAAAGGTATGACCCAATTTGGATTGAGAAATTAGGTGATTTAGTTGGTTTTTAAACTTATTTTATAGTGTTTTGTACTAGTGTTTTAAAAGATTTTGTCCTTTGCTCATTCTACTATACTTATTGACAACTTTTTTTTATAGTTAGTAAAATAGTGAAAATGGGGATTTAGTTTTAAAAACAAAACTGTTTAAAACATTCTTTGAGCATTTTTTATTTAAATTTATTTCAATAACTAATTAGCATAGCTTCTTTGCATTCTCAACAATGGTTGAGGCAAATATTGGATAGTCTCAAATAGTATTGGTATTTAAACAATTTAATAACTGCTTAATTTTAACTGAAAACATAATTATAATACAGCTATAATGTTATCATACTTTTACTAATATGACTGCATGAGACAATGAAAAAAGCTTGTTGTAGGATCTGTTTACAACTGTATAACTTAAGGAAATAATTTTACACGGTTGAAATAAATATAACTTAAGAGTCTTCAGAAACTTGGCTCAGCAGACTTTGGAAGAATACTCTGTGATTGCATTTCCTGGATTTGAATGAATGAAATGGTTTTCACTATTTTTAATTTGCAGCACTCATAAAAAAAAAAATAAAAAGAAAAAAATACCACACATGAGTGTATGGGGAGTAAAAATACACCTGATATTAAAACCACGATGTAATCGCAGGAAGATTATTGTCTTCTTGAACAGATCTATTCTTTTTCTACCATTAAAATAAAGTAAATTTGTAAGTCTTACTAAATGGTTAACAATCTAGTTTATATCTACAAGATCATGCCATAAATTTTACTTCTTTCAATCTATTTCTTTGGAACAGCTTTATTTTAAACTTTATTATATATTTTTAAGAAACAATATATATATATGAACAAGGTCTGCTCAAAACATACCTGACTTTAAGCTGTGAAAACAATTAGCTTACACAGTAGGTTCCAATCCTAGTCTTCTAAGACACAGTCCCTTTATGATGCAACATACTTAATCCAGCAGACCTTCTGTCTGCTGAATTAAGGACATCTTCGGAAGATAGCTGTAAACATTTTTTGTAATCCCTCTTCTGAAATGGCTACTAACTGATCATTTATTATAATGACCCCTCAGCTACCATTCTGTACCTTTCAAATGTTTTCATTTTTGAGTACTAATAGAAATTGCAGGGAGCCATGTCCAGTGAGTAAGAAGCCTGATGAACTTCAGGCCAAGAAATTCTGGACTAGACACGATGAATAGACAGTTATGTTACTGTGATACAAGTGCCACTTGTATAATTCCCACAAATCTGGTCTTTTTGTGCTATTGTATCACAAAGATAAAGCAGAATCTCCAGATAGTACTGTTCAATCTTCTGATCGTATTCATGATACTTGTGGCAGTCGAAAAAAAAACATTCAACATCAATTTTGGTTGCTCCTCACTTGAGTTGCATTCTTAGGCCTGAACATTATGGTAACTTCCATTATGACAATTGAGGTTTGGTTTCTGGGTCGTACCCATAAACCGGTTACCAGGTTTTAAGGAAGTTTACTAATGGTGCACACCGGCATGTTCTGTTTTACATAAAAGTGATCTCTTCTTATTCAAGTGAAAGCAACTATGCCATAAATCTTGTGACTTATCTATGTAAGCCCAAATCATCTGTTAAAATTATCAGTACAGAACCATCTATAATACAAAACATCGGCAATTTTCTAACAGACTGCATGAAGTATTAATGATGTTAGGATTTCAGTTTGAAGGAATACCAGTATCCTGGACATTCTCTGCAGAAGTTAGACCATTTTGAAAACTGTTATGTAACTTTTTAACAATTTGTGTTACCAACATGGCTTTGCTACCAAAAGCTTGTAAAAATTGTTTTGCTCTGGATAACAGCAAGATTTTAGTTAAATTTGATAACACTTTTCAACAAATTCCATCATTTCCGTACTAAAAAATAGCGCAACAAGCACTTATTATTACATTAATACAAACAATAAATGATGAACAACTGATGTGCTCTACAAGATTTAAGATTAAAACATACATTAATTAATGTATATACATTAGATACTAGGGCAGTATCTCTAAACTTATACCATTTCCATACTAAAACATTTTTGTGAAAAATTATAATGGATGCTTTTTCAACAAACCTTGAATATATATATATAAAAAAAAAAAAGTGCTACAGCTCAGGAATTAGCAGCTAGGAAGATTAAGACATAAATTATGATTAAATTCAAACTTTTAAAGCCATGCTTAAGCCAGTCCTTTAGACGCCACTATGTACAGTTTCCGTGTATGCTGTGAGATTTATTTCTCTATAAACTAAATACCTTTATTTATTACTTAAATAGTCAATAAAAAAAACAAAAAAAAAAATAAATAAAAGATAAAAATATAATATCAAAAGATAGTAGTAGCAAGTGTCTTAAATATCAATATAAAATAATGAACATTTTGTTGAGGAATCATTCTGTTTTATAAAAATAATTTTCTTATATTTTTAGTAAATACATGTGAAAATATTTCTATTGATACAAAATCATTAAGATTTTTTAAATATGACTAGATACTGTACCGATTTCATTAATTTGAAATCTCTGTTAAGTCAAAACCTTGTTTTTCCCCACCAAATTCTAGACGGATTATAATATTTTAAACTAAACTACCCAATTCAAAATTTACAAATGACAACACTTCAATAATTATACAGTGAAGGTTTATCTGATGGGCTAGTACAGTAGAAATAAATCTAAATAAGGGTAAATAAAACATAATGGGTCATTGACCTTCACTGTTTGACATGTTTTATTTTACTAGCTTATTAAGAATATAGAGAACCCAAGTGAAAGAAAATTGTCTACAAAAATGTACACTGAGAGGGGAATAATTTTTTTTTATAAATAATTAACAATCCTTTATTTCAGCAAAAGATGTTCTTTTAAAACTTACAAAATTTTGTGAAATTTTTTTTTTGTTTTATCCTATACAAAAAAAAAAAAAAAATAAAAAATAAAAATGCCAAAATTAAATTTTTTTTTTTGTTTTTTAGATGCTATATTTCAAGATATTTTTATGGTTATCTTCTGGAAATTAACTTTAAAACTATGGAAAATATAGAAAAGAAAATTAACACTTGAAAAAAGGTTTTAGATAGATCATTTCCATATAATTTATATTTTCTTCCTTTACAATATCTTCAATAATAATTTATATTAAAACAAATTATGCAAGAAATCAATTACTTCTTTAAATTAGTTTTTTTTTTTTAGTAATAACTAACTGATATGATGAGTTTATTAAAAGGCCTATGTAAAAGATTGTGGTTTTAACTAAGGAGTAAGCTGGTACATTCCAAAAAAAAGTTATACATTGTAAAATCATAATTTTTTTTACAAGAAAAAATATTTATTTAATTTTGAGTTAAAAATCATTAAAGCATAATGCAATTCAGTGAATATTCTTTTACAAAACTACTCATTTAACTCCGGTAATTTAGGCAATTACATACTAATGTGATTTTATAAATATGACATTGCACAGCAAATAAAGTATATTTAAAAAAAAAAAAATTATTAACTTCCCTATGCACTAGAGCTCTTTTGACTCTTAAAATAAAAGTAAATATGACTAACAAAAACTCAAGAACCTTTAATTACTGTCTGATTCAAAATTTGTTTTTTACAGTAAAAAATAAAACTTGGTTTAGGTGTAAACCAAGCTTTTAACCCAGGATATTTTTCTTATACTAATCTTTTACCAATGCATTATTTTTCCCTTTGTAATGAATTGAAAAATCCTGCATTTACTGTCTTTCATTACATGACCAAAACATACTCAAGTTTATCTTTTTAGAAGGCCCAAACAAACAGTAAAAACTATGTTTTTTTTTTTTATACTTATGAATTATTTACAAAGGAAAAATTCTGTTCCTTTGTAAATAACACTATCTTAATTACTTCTTTTTTTTTTTTTTTACATTATAAATTTAATATTTTAATTTTCTATTATAAATGGAAAAAAATAATTATAATGTAATTGAGCCATAGGTCTTTAGTGACCACAGAAAGAAAGTAATAATAACATTACTGATGTCCTGTTTAAGCTCTAATTTTTCATACGACTACTATTTTCAATGTTAATTTTTATTTTGTTTATTAAAATAATCAGAAAAATTATGATTTTGTTGAAGTTAGCAGACAAGATGTAAAAGATAAAAAGAAAAATATTTTTATAAAATATCAATAGACATGTTTCAAAACCAGCCTTTTATTAATAAGGCTATACATGGAGGTCAATAACTACGTGAATAAAGCTGCCTGCTGTTGGTCTTCATCATATTTGAAACACAAACACATCTTATATTTCCTTTATTATAAATATTTTTTTAACATTTGGTGCCCTGATATATTTTACCGTATTTAAATATATATTTTTTCTTGAAGCGCATAAAATGTGTTTTTTTTTTAAACATGTCATTTATCAATTTGCTAACCGATTACTCAAACAGAGTATGAATTCACTTTTATTATCATGTAAACAAATTTTTTTATTTATTTAAGATTTTTATAGCTACAAATAAATGTTTGCTTATATCATATTTAATATTAATCGCCATAAAATAAAAGTGAATAACTGCTTTTTTATAATTTATTTTATAATTTTTTTTTTAATAATTTATAGTTTTTAAAAACTTATTTAATAATCAGTAACATAAAATTACGTTAATTCCTTTTTGCATCTCTTTTTTTTATATCGTCTAATAATAATCATAGTGGCCAGTAAAATCAATAATTAACTTTTACAGGCTCTCAGAACTGACAGAAAGTGTATGAGTATTGCACTTACTGAATTTATTAAATTGTGCTTCCAGCAAAATTCTGTAAGCAGTGAGGTACTTTCTGCTTACACTAGACATCATGGAATAATTAATGCTGCACTTCAGTTAAAAATGTTTCACTAACAATTAGACTGAATTAAAAATTTATAAACATTGTAAAGCTAGACATTTTTAGCTTTCTAAACTTAGAACAATAATATTAAATTATATTTTACTATAATCTAAAATAGAAAAAATTAAATAAAAACATTTTATGTTTTTATTTAATTTTTATATGAATGAATTAAGCTTGTCTCATTTTTACCTTCCTGATTAATATAAAATATAATGAAAGAAAAATACTGTTACAGGGCTAAAAACAACTCATCAATATTTTCTTACTTAGGTTAACATGAAATGTTGAAAACCAGATACTTGTTTATAAAAAACAGGCGATATTACAGTGTTGGTTTCTATTCATATTTAAAATCTTAGAAACTGGTTGATACAGAAACTTGAAATTCAGTAGGATGACTTCTACTTATGGAGAACGGATTGTATATTTAAAAACGTTGAAAGGGTGGAGAAATAGTGATAAAAGGGGTCTCAACAAAATTTTCAAACAGAAATTTTTTCTTAACCTTTTCATTCTAACATCTGCAACTCTTCTTTTATTAAAAAAAAAAAAAAAGAACCGCCTCTCTCTTCAAATACATTAATTTCAGTAATTCTGGTCCATACTAATTATAATGTGATTTAATAATTAATTATCTGAATAACATGTTTTAGAGATGCTTAAGCCTCATTTTAGTAAATTTTTCAGAAGTGGAAGGGAAGAGAACAACACAGTTACATTTTCTACCTCTGAACTACATTAATGTAAACAGTTGAAATGTAGTAGGAGGGCTTCTCTCTCTCTCTCTATAAATATATATATATATGGGACATTAATGCTATTATTTAAAAGAAATTAATATATGAAAGCAACAGGAGATTAAAAAGAGGATATTTATACACAGGTAAATCAAATATACACAGTATATTCCATAAGTTTAAAGACTATGGCTATAAAATTGGTACTACTAGTGACATCTTCATGAAATTTTGGGAACTGGTTACTACAACCTTCCTCTCCCCCACACGAAATTTCAAATCCAGCAGATTACATGCAGCTGTTCAGTAGCAGTTCCCATGAAAGTATCAAAGTGGTCGCAGTCATAATTTATGATGAATAAAAATAATGAACTACATGTTGCAATTAAATTTTGCTTTAAAGTCGGTAAAAGTGTGATGGAAACGTTCAAAATGTTAAAACTGGCTTATGGTGGATGTGTTGTCTTGTGCTACTGTTTTTTTTTGTATAACCTTTTTGCAGAGGGTAGAGAACTGGATGAAGACAATGAAAGGAGCGGATGGCCATGTGTCACGAAGAGTAACAAAAACACTGCTAAAGTTGCACCTATGTTAAAGGACCACTGTAATGCAAGGTGTAGGGTTGATAGAAGAACTAACTAGAATACCAAAAGCCTCGTACTATGTATTATTAGGAACAAATTAAAGAAAAGGAAGCTGTGCATGCGTTTCATTCCACATGCGCTAACCAGTGAACAGTGACAGCAAGTTTCTCACGCACATGACTTGCTGGAAATGATTGAAACACAGCCAAATTTTCTTGAATTCATTATTAAGGGAGATGAAGGTTGGTTGTTTACCATACGATCCTGAAATGAAATATCAAAGTGCGGAGTGGGTCGGCAAAAAAACACTGCAACCAAAAGAATTGCATTTTCAAAAATAAAAAAGTTAAGACAATGTTGGTCTTTTTTTTTTTGCTCCAAAGGCATCGTCTACAAAGAATTTGTGCCTCGAGATACCACTGTAAATGCTTCATTCTACCAATAAGTGCTGGATTCTTTTGCAAAAGAATTGTGTGTGTTAGACCTGAGTTGTGAGAGATCATTCTTTTTTCCTCTTGCACGATAACGCACCAGCACATACCGCAATGATTAACACCCAATTTTTGGCCAAAAAATCGATTCCTGTGTTCATCCACCCACCGTACTTGCCTGATTTGAGTTCCCCTAACTACTTCCTGTTCCCCAAATTAAAGATGGACTTGAAAGGGAATCATTTTGTGTCAATAGACGAGCTACAAGAAGCCGTGACAACAAAGTTAAATGAGGATTTTAAAAGAGGAGTTTTTGAAAGTCATGAAAAGTCTGAAAGATCATGCCAACATGTGTATTACTACTAATGGAGATTGCTTTGAATAAAAAATTTGTTGAAAAAATGTTTGTAATTTTTTTGCATCTTTTATAGCCGCAGTCTTAAAACTTATGGGACACACTGTGTACACAAGATTTTTGTTCCTGAATGTTATGGTTGGTAGGTCTGGGCTTGCGCTTCTAGTTTGCTTGGATGGGCTTATTAGGAATATATAGAGCCAACCATTCCACACTCCCAATCAATTCATCATGTAATGCTTACGATGTTAGAGCAACAGGCGCATCCCTCCACTGCACAAAGCATAATTATAAAATTTCTTCTCATGAAGGAGTTCAAGCGATAGAAATTTTCTGGAGATTGACAGCACAGTTTGGGAACCAAACATTGAAAAGGACTTGTGTGTTTGCCTAGCATAAAGAATTCAAGGAAGGACAAGAACAAGTAGAAAATCAGTGACATGATTGCTGTCCTTGGACCAGCACTACAGATGAAAAAATTTACACGTTTCAAGACATTCTTGAGACAATCATGTTGAAAGTACCTGAAATTGCAGAACAGGTCAGAATAAGTTATGGGAGCTGTCAAGTGATCATCACAAGCAACCTATAGATGGACCCATCTGACATAAAGTATATGCCAGATGGGTCCCTCACCTTTTTGATAAAAACCTTCCTTCTTGCTGGAAAAAAATGTACTTCTAAAGCAGGAAACTATGTAAAAAAATAAATTATATTTTCCTTTTATTTTTCAATAACTAAATTTGTTTTAAAAATAAAACTGTATTTGATTTACCTTCATATATTGATAAAAATGCCAGACAAGAGAGTTTTTTCCTTATCTATCTATCCACTTTCTTTCATACTTTGAAAATAATGTTCAGTAAGAGTCCCTTTCCAAAATATTCCAAAACTTTGATTTTCAATCAAGGTAGTTTTCACTAATTTTATTGAATTTTAATTTTTAATTACCAATGTAAAATATCAAAATGTACAGGTGAAATCAATAAATGTATAATTTAAAAATAATTTTTTTCATAGAGTGGGGAGATTCCTCCACAAAATTGGAAAATTAACTTACTGCCACTTTCTACCTTTTACAGAAGTGAAAATACAACTTTCGCTTTCAAGTAATAGTAATTTGGCAGTAGGTAATAATTATTTGGTTCAACAAGAGCAAATAATAATAATAACTACTTAATACCAATAAAATCTACTTTCACTGAATTGACTTCCTTTGCTTGAATTAGGAAGTCTGATTTTTGGTAAGACAAAATTTTTATAACAATATGGTAGAACTTTTCAATAAACAAATTTTTCAAATACATTGTAATACAACTACATTATAAAAAAAAAAAAAAAAACAAAAAAAAACTTGCCAATTGCAGAACTTACTGTTAATTTACATGCAGACAGTGGATTCACAGTGGTGTCTTTACACCTCCTCAGCACCTGTAATGAGTTTTGCTGTAAGCTTTGCGACAGAAATTTGAAGTAAGAAAAGATGTGCAAAGACTGAGTCAGAGTATGAAGAGAAAATTAAGTAACATTTTATTTAGTGAAATTAAAAAGTCATGAAAATTATGCCTGCAACAACCATAAGCATGCACATTTGCATGTAACATCACTGTCATGTATGAATTTCATTTCAAACCATAACACAGTATTCCAATATTTTTTATACTTTTTCAGTATGTAACAGTCAAAAAAAAAATATGCAATACTTATTTATTATAAGAGTGATAATCCAAATTTTCTTCTAATAAATAATTATAACTTTTTAACCATAATGATAACATAACCTTACACACAAAAAATGGCAATTAATATAGGGGCAGTTATACACTTTTCCCGTTTATCCTAAAACACAAAACAGAAGTAAAATTCTCTACTCACAGGATGATTACTAATTTTGCATTTTCATTTTTTGGATATGTTAACTTAGTAATATTATACACATAATTTTAAACCTAATTTGTTAATCTAATTTTAACTGTACATGCCCTTATATTTATAATTAGTAAGTTAAAGGATACTACACAAGTGGAAACAAAAATTATAACAAAAAAATATTTAAAAGAATTACATTCACTTTATATACATGCTCCTAAATAAAAATTTTAGACTACATGAATAAGTAAGAAATAAATTATAAAACGGAATGGGATAGTCATATGGTGTTTATTCTATTTTCTGATGGGATTATTTTCACAGCAGCATTAAAAGTTATCGTCAAGAATAAAAAGAGAATTATAGTTAGTCCTGCTGCAGCAAAAAAGTATAGAAATTAGTCTAAATTCTAACTTGAAAAACTGAACATCATGAACCATTCAGTCTGTGTATTTTTGTAAATTCGTTTTAAGATGATGTTTCATATGATTAGCCATAAAAATTTGTTACTTTATTTATTTATTTAACCAGATTATAATTACAAAATTGTACATTCAGTAATTCTGCAGAGATAAACATAGCTATCTGTTCGCAGTCTGATAACTAACATTAACCTAAATACTAA
>JAAAKQ030311758.1:0-10015 GCA_010016005.3 Zanna intricata
ATCTTCAGAGGATGAGATGAACGAATTGTAGCGTGTGTGAAAAATGCCATGCCTGACCGGGATTCGAACCCGGGCCCCCGGGTTTAGGGAGTTAAAGCGCGAATTTCTACTTACTTTGTTTCGACCCGGCTACGAGGTAAGAGATTCTTTATATTATGTTTAAAAACTTGTAAAACCAATTTTCGGAATCAATGTTTACAAGCTTTTAAATGCGCATGTTTATACTTAGAGGATCTAGGAGATCTAGCTTTATCAGGTAAGCATCTCGGTCCTCAGGTCGGCCTTTCGTACATGTGTCGAATCGGAAACCTGAGAGGGTAGTTGGTAGGCGTGGCCGCCTTCACCGAATTGCAGTAATTTAAACGAATCCGTGGTTTACGCATGGACCCAGCGTCCACTTAAAAACCGATGTAACACTATCGGAATTGAAGAGATTAGAATTTAGATTTAGATTAGATATTAAATAAATAAATGTAGTGGAAAACGAGGAAACAATTATCTTTCCTGAAGGTATCCGCGAATTGAGACGTCTCCGACAAGTGAAACGGTTTCTGTCGTTTTCGGTAAGCGGGTGTCCATCCTGTTCGCATTTAGTCCGAAGACTGGGGTATGTTAACAAAAACGGGAGAATCGTGCAACAGATCTTTTATTTTCATGGACTGACACGAATAATGTGCTACCTGAACGTCGCTATTTTTCTAGATATTAAAGAGCCGCTCGATTTTAGGCTCGCGGTCCATGAATGAAAATACTTGCCGTCCCTGGAATTATGCGACCGAACTACAAATTGTTCGTCCAACAATTCGTCCTAACCTGTTTTTCGAACCGTCGAAACGTTGCCGGTGTGGAAGGAGTTTTCATTTTTTATCACATGAATAGAGGAATATGCATCCATAACGCATGGTATTTTTAAGCTTTCTTTTATTAATATTTTAGGTTTTTGGTGATCGATACGTTTTAAAATACTTTAAATCAGGGCTCCTTAATGAAACATTGAGTTATGCTAATTTTATATATGTAGAACTTCCTGTATTTATTTATTTTTTTGTGGGATTACGTGTATCGAATGTTTGGTCATTAGCCCTTGTTCCAGCCAAAAAGAAAGCTTTCTCACCCTGTTAAAAAACTAGTAACCAAGTCAAAAAGACCAATCTTGTCAAATAGTACAACGTGTAAACATACTTATTATTGCTGATTAAGACCTCAAATAACACAAGATACAGAAATTACAGACATAAAAAACATACATTCTATTTCTAAAAGAAATGTCAAAAATATCAAAACAGATCCAAAAGGGCCTGCAATTATTTAAAAATTATCCTTAAAAATAAATTTGTCAGTAACAAAATTACAGAACGCTCAAAAGACATAAAAAATCAGTCATTAAACATATTACTTACATTTATTCACAAAGATTTTTCTTCAGGCCATCATTTTGTACTTCTTTTCTCCATCACTGAAAACAGTGTATCTGAGTCCTCGGAGATGATCTCAGACACATTTTCACCCCCTCCGATACTACTGATGTTGGTGAAGAGGATGTCCTATAGCCAGTATCGGATGACTACGGCTTAAGTGGAACGGACAGTTTGGCATTAAAGTTAAGATTGAATGCACTCCCTATTGAAATTTTTTCGGGTGGCCTTCTCTGTTGAAATCCTCTTGGTTTTGGAAGCTCCGTAGCTATACGTTAAACAGTCTCTCTATCCAGGGCCTTCTCTATTTTAACTTCGACCTGCATCGCTCCAAGTCCAACCTTGTTCTAGGCCCTTTTTTCCTTCTTTTTTTTCCCCCCTTGTTTGGGGGAAGGGTTTCTTTTTTTTTTTTTTTTTTTTTTTTTTTTTTTTTTTTTTTTTTTTTTGTGGGGGCTTTACAGATGTTTCCATAATGAAAAAAAAGAAAAATATAAAATATCTACCCTTTTTGACCCCTCCTCCGAAGACATTATGCTGATCCACCTCTTTTAACAAAGACTGTGTTACAATATCACGACTTTTTTTTCATAATATTGTTCTATTTTTTCAAACAAAATTTAAAGCTGGAGAAAAAAGAGCTTCAAGTATTCCTTCTTATAAAGTAATTGTTCCCCTTACCCCCACAGTTAAACAGAATTTAAGATACTGCAATATCAGAACCGGTTTTTAAGTGTATTTTACCTTCAGAAAAAACAAATCTAGAGGTTTTGACCCCCTTGTTCTTAAAGGAATCCTAGCCTTTTTTTTTTCTTTATATGCCTTCTTCTGTCGGAGGACGATTACCGCTCTAATAATCGTAACTTCATTAAATGTGGCTCTAAATAATAACGACGATTTTTGAAGACGCGTTACACGATCGCAATCTTACCAGTACCGGTTATATTTATAAAAAAAAATTTATTTCTGACCGAAATTATTATTTATTAAAAAATGCTCGTTATATCAGAAATAATTTTTGTAAAAACGCCTAAATTTGTCGAAGACATTTAAACAGATTTGGAGTAATAGGGCCAAATTTAATTAACTGTTCATTCGGTTTAATGTAGAGTTATGTTAAACGGTAATCGAACTTGGTTACTGTTTGATTACGAGACTTAAATTACAAAATTTAATAGAAAATTGATCGGGCAGGGAAAGTAAAATGAAGAGGAGTTTCAATGTTTACCGTTATTGTTAAGCGAATTATTAAACCTCAAATTCATAGCGCATTCGACGTCATAGATGTAGCGCCGAGTAAAATTTTGCTGGATCATATCGCTGAAGAACGACGCTGTTCCCTTCAATGAAGTGTTTTTACGGTAGGCTCTTAACGAACGGTTTGGGGGGGACCGTTCTGTACATATGTGGTCGATTAACAACATGTATGATAACAATATACGAACAAATTATCTGAGCCCGTCTGACTTAGACTTTAATTTTGAAATTCTAGCGATCAATCTACTATCTCACGTCGATAGATAAAATTAAACTGACTGCTCAAAACTAATTAATAAATTCGTTATAGATTTATTTTATATGCGATCGGGATCGGTAAAAGATTAACGATCAAAGTTAACAGTTAAAAAATATTATTTACATATACGTTTTAAATTTAAATAAAACGATTAAGATAGTTATAATAGTAATAATATAGTAATAAATAATGAATAAATTTAAAAACATTAATTAATAGTAATCTATTTGTGTATTAAAATAATCAGGGTTTACTTAACACGTGTATGTATGTGTGTGGGAGATCTATAGTGTGAAACCGATGTTCTATAGAATAAAGTAAAAGTTATTTTAATATCACCGGATGCCGTTAAACTAGTCTATTAAGCGTCGTTTTATTGTACTATGCGAATTTTAGTGATGTAAACTCTAAGAAGCGAGCTCTGCGGTCCTGGGATAGGCACCTTGACCCCGGGGTTCGTCTGGGCCCCGGGGTTCCAGGGAGCGGAGTCCCGACCGGCTAGTCTGTTTAAAAAAATTGTTGATACCTATGCGTATGTCATTGGTCTCTTTGGCAAACAAAACGTGAAGAAACCTTTATGCGGTTCGACTCGCGGAGCACACCGGGCTGGTCTAGTGGTTAACGTGACATCGCAAATCAGCTGATTTAGAAGTTCAGAGTTCTAAGGTTCAAGTCCTAGTAAAGGTAGTAATTTTTATACGGATTTGAATACTAGATCGTGGATATCGGTGTTCTTTGGTGGCTGGGTTTCAATTAACCACACTTCTCAGGAGTGGTCGATCTGGGATTGTACAAGACTACATTCACATTTATACATATCCTCTAATGTAATAACTTACGGTAGTTCCGGAGGCTAAACAGAAAAAAGAGAAAGGTACGACTCGCAGAGTGGACGGAGTTTTTTTATAAAATAAAAGGGGGGAAAGAATAATATAAAATTTATAATTATATAATGGTTATATTTACTTATAAGAAGGGTTTTTTATTTATATATTTTTTATTTTAGGAAAATTTTTATATTCGTTTCTGTATAAATAAAATATTATTTTATACTGCTAGCCGTTAATTTTTCACTTCCGGAAGTTCTTTTTTGGAATCGGCATTTTTAATATCCCTGCCTTCGTGTAATGTGGTAGAAGATGTAAGCCATGATAGGTATAATAAAAATATTACATATTGAAAGACGTATGGCATCGAGAACTTTGAAAAAATCCTTTTCTTTACGATTTAATAAATACCTTTCGCATTTTAAAAAATGTTATACGACAGCTCACAAAAACGTGAGCGGACGGTGAGCGACATCGATAACGCGCGCGGAACTTATGAAGGGATTAGTCAAGTAGATTAGGAATTCTATCGTAAATACCGTAACGATGAGATCACAGCTAAAACCGTTTAAAATTTCACGTCAGCGCGATGACGATTTATACACATTCGTCGTTCTATTCACTCAATGCGTGTCTCACAACCGGAAAGAAATGTTATATTAATTAATATGTTTCTGCTGCATAAGCAAAATAGTTGAGAAATACAGTCTAGTTATGAGAATTACAGTTTTTTCATTGATTATATCTGTTCGAAAAAATATGTAATATGAAGTTATCTCGTTAAAAAATATTAGTAATTTTTATTTTTATTTTTTAATGATCGATAGCTAATATATATATATATATTTTTTTTTTTTTAGATAGGAAAATGTAATTCTAACTATAGAAACATATGTTTTTACGAATTAGAAAAAGAGTGTACAAAATACATAGAAAATAAAGATTAAAACATCCGATTGTAATCTATCTTTAAAAATGTGTTTTTAAGTCTGTTTTGAAAATATATCGTTATTAGAACATCTTGCTTGAAAGGCGTTTCCAAAAGTTATAAACTAAGAGAAACTATGTGATTGGTCCGAGAAGTTTCTTTTCTATAAAATTTCCTCGATTTTATTTTATTCGATAATTAAATGTTGAAAGTCGAATATCAGTAATTTTTTCCAATCCGGAAGAAAGCGGTATTTTTTTAAAATCTCATACCGCTCAGACCGAATGTTTTTTTCAAAAACAAATCGACCACTTTAAATTTTTTTGACGTGTTGTTACACCGAGCCCGACAAAAATTTGCTGTCTCTTAGATCTGGAGAACCTTTTAATTACAGAATTCATTTTCTGTGTCGTGTGTCTTACTCGAACATGATTTATCTTCTTATGAAGTAACGATATACGTAACTCGACTTGTTAACCGGCGTCTCTTTATCCTTTTTCCGATCGAATATCGATCGAATTCCGTTCGATATAGCTCTGGTAGAAATATTTATATTAGTTCGTGCATCAAAATAAAGAATAAAGAAACAATATACGTGGTTCGAATATATTGACGGCGCGATGTTGGTGGTCGATCCGATAATTTTACCAGTGGTTCGTTTATCGTTTATTATTAGGTAAGCGGGAAGATAAGACGATCCCCAAGTTCCATCTTCTTCTTTACCGTTTCGCATCTTCTCCTCCGCGATTATATTTACTGTCGCGTCGGCTTGCTCGAGCGACAGTAAACATAATCTCAAATCTCATACTCTTAAATACAGCGATTCTGTTTCCTGCCACATCACGATCGGAACGATATATATTTCTCAGAACGATATGTTTAATGAAACATTTCTTCAAAGCAGTGGATGGGACTGGATTTCGCTTTCAGAAAACAAGTTCCTTATTATAAGTAATGTTAAAGAAAGGTAATGTAAAGAAAGGTATATTTGTTGGACCGGAAATAAGAAAGCTAATGATTGATATTGAAGATAGTTTGAACGACTGTGAGGTTGTAGCGTGGAAATCTTTTAAAAAGGTTGTAAACTTCCTGGAAAATAATAATCCAGATAACAACAAAGAACTTAAAAATCATCCAAATAAAGCATTCGAATGTAACATGTCACTAAAGATCCACTTCTTAGACTCTTTTCTTGATTTTTTCCTTATCAATTTTGGAGCTGTGAGTGACGAAGATGGAGAACGTTTTCACCGGGATATATCCACAATTGAAACACGCTATCAGGGAAAATGTAACCTAAGAATGGTGGCTGACTGCTGTTTGATTCTTAAGACTGATGTAACAAAAGCAAACTACACCAGAAAATCCAAAAAAGCATTTTAGGCATGTAGAAATTGCAATTTCTACACATTGTATAGAAATAATATTATTCTATTACATTGTATTGCGTAATGGTTTTTTCTTACAATAAAAATTATAATTATAAAAAAAAAAAACTATCCCTGGTAGAAATAAACCACTTACATATTTTAAATCAACGTCAGAGATACTGTAACGGGTAGAGAAGCTTCCAGATGAAGAAAGAGAAAAAAATGAAGAAAAAATCTAGTAGAAATCACAAAGAAATTCTTTCTGAAAAGGGTTTACGGAATGGAAGGCAACGATAACGGGAAATACATATCCCAATATTAATAGCAGAACTTGGACGACAGTCCCTTGCTGCTGGCTCTTTCTTATTATCAGGCGGGTGTTTGTTAACATAGTATCGGTTAAATATTTGTTTTATTTATGGACGGAATTGTGTTCCGACGCTTACAGATCAGTTTGAAATATCATTACTTGGGCTTTCCTTAGGAGACGAACAATGTATTTATTGCGACTTCCTCCCGGTGCCGTTCAAGAAATTTTTAGAGAAGCATTGAAGATGAGGACAATAAAGACCATTACGCTTGCACAAACAAAAGGCCAGTTTGGCTACTGGTACTGCAAGTCAGGCCCTAAGCTCGGAGATATACGAGTAAATACTGCCTAGGACCAGCGGAATGACCGCATTCCGGGTTCCTGCCACTGAAAATTCCTTTGAATCGAAATCCTTTCCCAAAATTCACACTCACCATGATTACAAACCAGAAGTTTCCTATTTATTATCCGTCAGATCACTAGAAAGACCAGCAACAAAGGAAGTAAGTCCGTATACTGCAATAAGTAGGAGGGTATTGCACCCTCCGACATTCTTGCGTTCCGTTCCGGAGTGGCAGTTCAGTACAATGTTCAGTAAATGCGAGAACGGTTTGTGGTAAATCAAGTGTGCGAATATGTTCGGTGAGTTTTTTGTGAACAGGAGTCAAAGTGACATTATTATTTATAAAGTATAAGCTAGTTTTTTTTGTTATTTTAAAGTGAATAATTTTTGCAAGTGAATAGTTGATTTTTTAAAATTTTTATCTTGTTCTAATTTCTTGTTAATTCTGTATTAGTTCTTATTTACCATTGTAAAGTGTATTAAAAATCGGAATTGTATATTCTTATTTATAATTGACCTAATTTGTACATTATAAGTTATCTAAGTGTAATAAATTGTAAGAATTTTTACGTGTGTTATCTCTCAATCCTTCTCGAACTGAGAACACGCGACAATAGGTTAAAATTCAGCTACTGACATTCTTGTAACAAACAACAAACGAAATTTTGTTGTCCAGAAGACCCCGACGGCTATCCGTCAAGTTATATCTCGAAGAAACCTGAAGAAACTATACCCTGTTTTCGGTATCGGAATAAAAGGTCTCGCTTCTGATTTCAGCCAGCATTTTTTAGGTAATTTTAATTTGTGAACGAAGGGAAAAAAAATATTAATTATAGAGCGTTTCATCTTCTCGCGATTCCATTTTTTCTTCGATTCTAGAATTCCTGTATATATTCGTAACGTATCCCGATCTAAAATATTTACTGTAAAAGAACGTTTATTGGGTGTAGAATATTGACTGTAATTTTGTGGTAATAGTAAGTTTTTTTTTTTCCAGAGCAACCTCAATACGATACCGCTTACGCGTGTGAAGGAAAGACGCTGAAAATTGAGTGCAAGCCCGGCGAATTAATCCATTTAATTCGAGCCAATTACGGCAGGTTCTCCATCACGATCTGCAACGACCACGGCAACACCGAGTGGAGCGTCAACTGTATGTCGCCGAAGTCACTGAGGGTACTGCATACTAGGTAAACGCAGATAACTTTTGTTCTATAGACTATAGGTAGTGCTGCTTTGTTATTAATTTTGTTCTACAGTTAATGTTGTACGTTTGTTTTCCATGTTGTAATTTTTACCCAGGTGGGACAGACACATTCACCGGGCTGGTCTAGCGGTTAACTCGTCATCGCAAATCAGCTGATTTCGAAGTCGAGAGTTCTAAGATTCAAATCCTAGTAAAGACAATTACTTTTATACGGATTTGAATATTAGATTTTGCATACCGGTGTTCTTTGGTGATTGGGTTTCAATTAACCACACATCTAAGGATTGGTCGACCTGAGGCTGCACAAGACTACATTTTCATTTACATTCATACATATCATTGTTATTCATCCTTTAAAGTAATACCTTATGGTGGTTCCAGAGGCAAAATAGAAAAAGAGAGTGGTGGGATAGACACGGATAGGGAAGGCCGGCTCAAGAAAATGTACCTGAGGATTCAATCGCGTATTAAATTATAAAGTTTCTTCAGAACGAACGTATTTTTTCGTCGTTTTTTTTGCATTATCGGTGACGACCGAATTTATAACGAAATTTTTTTTAAAGTTTTGTCACTCGTCTTTAGCTCTTCAATATTCGGATTTAGTTTTCTGGTATCGTTTTGAATTTTAATAACTTCTAATAATAATCATAAGCTAAAAATAGATTTATTCAAAATATTAATATTTACGAATTTCCGTAAATATTCGTAGTATTTTACGAATTTCCGTGAAGGTTGAATCATTAAACCCGGTCTACATCCCTTCTCTCTAATGATTTGGGATTTACATGAAGAGGAGGCGCAGAACCGGTTTTTCGGGCACAGTTATATCCTTCTTATTAAGAATTTCACTCTTTAGGATAGAATTTATGTAAAAAAAAAGCTTGTTTATAAAAATTAATTTAGAAGACATGTAGGAACGATTTCATTCGCCCGGCGAAACCGGATGATAATTTTGGTACAAAATTATATCGGGTACTAGTCGGATAGCAGCTAGCTCGATACGGTAATCTCTGACGGGAGTCAGAACGGCAGAAAAAATTTGGTAAATCATAAACGGTTTATTTCGTATTTCCAATGAAATTGGAAATAGCTTCATTTGTAGGTGGTATACAGATCACACAGTTTTCGTTTTTTTTTGGGGTACGTGTGACATCAATATACCGTGAACTATTTAAACTTACTCGAACACACAGTTAAATTATTTTATAATTGTCTTTTCTTAATTCTCTATGTGTCCCTTTATATACAGTTTACAGTGTACCGTATCTTATATCACTATTCTTTTTCGAGTAGATTTCGGTAATTCTCATAAAAATAATAATATTCTATAAGATAGTTTAATCGTTTGTTTTGTGGCTTTATTGAACGAAACCTTAATAATAATAGTATCCTTTAATGTTTTTATCGCATGCATTTTTATCACGGGCATTGACTTTTTTTGCATGTTAAAAATTTTAAGCTTTACTTATAAATAGTTCCACCGATGCTAATATCTGAATTATTTGTATTTCACCTTGTTAGCAGTCATTCGGTCGATCTCTGGGAGAGTCATTATTCGATGAAGTAGAAGTTGACATAAATGTAGAAATGTAAGAAAGAAAGCTTGACGCTACTTAAAAAGACTGTTATTATAGAATGTGCATTCTGTGAATCTGTGTAGAGGATCAATTTTTGAGCTTTGTTAATGAAGTGCGTTTTTTTTTTTTTTAATTTTTTTATCAGAAGGTATATGATTAAATTCAGAAAATTGAACGAAGTATTCGGTGGAACATAGTTTACAGTAGTAGATCGATAGAATAGCCACTAGATAGCTTATTAGTAGAGTTGTTTTCCAAATTTGTTTTTGCCGTAATATGTTTAAAGACATTATTGTTGTTTAATTGTGTTTTTTATCCAGAATAAACTCAGTCGGTTGGTTTGAGTTCATCCAGTACGTTTAAAATGTTTTTAACAACATTTCCTATTCCAAAAGTAAATTTCATTTTTGTAAGTTCAAGGGTCTTATTTCGAAACGGACACATTCCCTTAATTGCTATTATAATAGTAAAAGATAAATCTTTTTTACTATTCGTTGTTGTGGAGGCCAAAACAAGGCAATATCC
>JAAAKQ030311769.1:0-10015 GCA_010016005.3 Zanna intricata
GAAACTTTTTTCTTATTTTTAGATATAGAATCCGTTTCCGAGAGATTGCCGTGCAGTTTTGATACACCCTGTATAAACGTATATATATTTCACTTTCTTGTGCACACGATAACTGTAGTAATTTTAAGCAATTACTTTTAAATTGATATATAAAATATAACGACCCAAAATCTCGGACCGAGATTTTGGGTCGTTATATTTTATATATCAGCAAAATCAGACTATGAGGATGGAAATGGGGGAGGGGCTTATTCGAAAAAACAAAATATCGCTACTTTCTTATTAAATAAAATATCGAATTCATTTAAAGTTCCTACTATTCTTTGGATAAGGCCCTAAAACTTATCTAAGTAAAATCTTTTTGATATCACCGATCGTCGGCCCAGCGGATGGAAAAAATGGGATTTCGAAGATAAAAAAAAATAATTCCCTTCGGTTTAAAAGCGGTCGTTAGTCCTCTAAACATTACTTAAACTTTTTTCTGAACAATTTTTGATATGACCGACCCTTACGGCAAGGGATGGCCAAAATTTTGCTGGAATTGTAAGAAGATGGGGCTAGATGTACGCGAGTAGATTTTAAGTTTTTTTTTTAACTTTAAGGTGGAAATCTTTCTATTCCTTACTTAGCACCGATGAGATCTACCTCCGCCTTCCGGCGAGCCGAAAGGAATTATTTTATTTGACGTCTTTTTTATAATTAATTTTGCGTACATTTCGCCCGGTAAAATAAATTATATAATACAGAAATCTAAAGATGTGAATTTCTTTTTATCAGGGCGCTGTATAAAACTATATAAAACCTGGTTATTTTTTAAGGGACTCGACCGCTTACCGTTTCAAAATAAACAGGTTTTGTTTTTTGGATAGATTCTATTCGGGTATCGTTTCTGCATAATTTTTATTTTTACGATAACGTCAAACGTTTTAACGTAGATGGTTGTACATTGTATTTACGTCGGAAGAGGAAACGAGGAAGCGAATGCGTTTACGAAAGTTAGCCTACAGAAACACGTATACGCACATCCTCCAGCGTACGCGCGACGACATAGCTTTATCTGTTTATTTTACTTCCTGTTTTGATTGTAACGGTTTGACAAGCTGGACACTCTACTGATAATTTGTATGTTCGTTATACAGTAACAAAATCGACCTCGTTCTCTAGTTCGTCGTCGGTTCGTGACAGTTAGTTTTTAAATTACAACGCATAGCATTTATCTATGAGATTTAAAAGGAGGGAAAAGTTTTCGCTTAATATAAAAATGTATATATATTAAATAAATAAATAAATATCCCGCGGGAAGACTATTATTAGAATGATTCAGAGTTCTTTTTCGATATTAATCTTCCTTTTTTTTTTTAATAGATAGGTATTTACGGATGAGACTCTTGTCCGGCGCTTAATAAAATGTAAATTTTGGTCTTTAAATGAAAAAGTTAATGAATGATCTTGTGAAAATTTTTTTTTCTTTTTTTAAATCACTGACAGAGTATTTTATAATTACTAAAATAACATTTAAGATTCAAAATTCCGATATTACAAAATATTTTTTTTTTAATTTTAGGTACTTCCGTTATTCTGTGGGGAAAATTTATTTATGAAAAAACGTTAAGTAACAAAAAAAAAAATAATCTAACAGAGAATTTATTGTTACTTTTACAAAATTAGTTGCGTTATCTCCAACTGTCGAAAAATAATTTTTTTCTTAAAAAACACCAACTGGAGGACACAGAAACACATGTGTTTTCGGACGTATGTTCACTGGCCGAGAACCGGTGTATTCAATGTGGTATGGCCGCTGGATATTCAATGTGGTATGGCCAACCCCTTTGGGTTGGCACCGAGGATTGCATCTTAAATGCTCTTGCTGATGTGGAAAACGCCGACTATAAATATGTTTTGGCAATTTTTATAGACATAGAGGCAGCATTTCCTTCCTTGTGTTGGAGTTCTGTTCTCTGAGTTGGAACGTCGCAATGTTCCCGAAGCCCTACAGGCCGTGTTTAAGGACTAACCGGATTTGTCTAACCGAACGACTCTGTTTAAAGATGTGCACCTAGTTGTGAAAAAGTCCGTAACCAAGGGAAGCCCGCAGGGTTCCGTTCTCTGGCCTCTGCTGTGGAACCTGGTGTTTGACGGATTTCTGGGGTTGACATTTCCAGAAGGGGTCACGGCCAGGCTTTCGCCGATGACTGTCTCCTATTAGTTCGTGGTAATTCACGACCACAGCTAGAAGAAAGAGTGCATGCGGCTTTGTCAACCGCTGAGGGCTGGATGGATCATCAATATTTAAAGATTTCTGTGCCCAAGACGAAATATATGCTTCTCAAGGGTGCAGACAAATTATCGTATAGTTGTAACCTCCACATTAAGTACAAAGGCTGTGTAATCAGCCGAGTAAGAGTCCATAAGTACCTAGGTGTTTTGTTTGATGAAAGTGATGAAAGATTGCTATTTAGCAATCACATTAGAGAAGTAGCGGCGGACGTTGTCTCTGTGATGCACAAACTTAGGCGGATTGCTCGGAAAGACTACGGGCTGTCGGGCCGTCAAATGTACATGGTGTACCGAAGTGTCTTCGAGAGTATGGTCTCTTACTCGGCGCCAGTATGGGCGCATAGGTTAGATGTGAATAGAGCGCTTCTTCAAAATTTAAGGAGTGCCCAGCGCAGAGCCCTGATTGTGTGCACTGGTGTTTTTAAAACAACCTCCTATGAGGCTACGAACGTATTGGGAAAGGCTTTCCCAATCGATTTAGAGATGAAATTTTGGACAGCCATGTGGAAATTGCGAAGAGGCACGGAAGCCGAAGTATTTGGGATGCGGTTTCGAGCCGGGACTGTACCGGAGAGGATGCATATTGATGTAGTGGGGAAGAAGGCGTGTGCATCATTTCATAAGTTACGTAGAGTTTCAGGAATGAGTTGGGGTCTAAATTACCGTACCCTAAAAATGTTGTATACGGGCTGTGCTGAAACAATTATGCTACACGCTGCGCCGACGTGGGCAGAGTGCTTACGGTATGGGCGTTACAGACGTCAATTGAATAGGTACCAACGGCAGTTGCTATTGGTCGTAGTAAAGGCGTAGAGAACTACGTCGGGGGATGCATTGAATGTGTTGGCGGGAGGAAAGCCCTTAGACATCTTGGCAAAAGAAGAAACGAACTGTACAAACTACGCCGTCAAGGAGAGCTAAAGGAGAGCCGTGTAAGGACAGTTAAGACAGCTGGCTTCCAAGAGTGGCAGATGCGATGGGATGCCTCTGAGAAAGGGCGGTATACGTACATGTTGTTCCCTGATTTGGAGAGGAGATGTAAGCTGACTCATGTTCAGCCAACCATGTGCTGACCCAATTCCTGACGGCCATGGGGACTTTAGGGCTAAGTTATTCTCTTTTAATTTAGTGGAGGACGGACTGTGTCCGTATTGTGACCTTATGGAAACGGCAGAGCACGTTTTTTATGACTGTATTCGTTACAACCGCCTCGTTACAACCGCCATGTCTCGGCGTTCCGCCGAGACATTGACCGTATTGGGGTACAAATGAATTTGAAGGCCTTAGTGGATGATAAACGGGAGTATGAGATGTTAGAAACATTTGTAGGAGCGGTGATGAGGTCAAGGATTGTGTAGGGTAGGGCTGCGGACAGTCTCTGGAGTCAGAGGGGCGGGGCCCATTGTGTCGTGCTTCCCTGTTACGGCTCTAGAGAACTCCGCGTAGAGTAGGGCGGCCCGTAAACATCAACAAAGAAGAAGAAGAGATATGTGAACGGGGATTGCACTGATGAGTAGGTGGTAGGCGTTTGAGGCTGCCAGGACGGCTAACAGACGCCGAATTACAGCGACCGGCTCGGCATTCTCGTGCCGGGTTGAGATCCCCGATGAGGCCGGAGGTTCTCCGAGGATGGCTGAGGGGAGGACATCTTGCCCGACAAGTGCTACAACACAAAACGTTTCGAGGGCTGTTGAGGACTGCAGGTAAAGGCTAAGGCTTAGGAACTGCAGGGATGGTGGGCTATCGGAATAGCCCATGGTGGGTGCCTCTAACTAAATAAGGACTTGGGGGGGGATGGTGATCGCTTCTCGGCCTCTGGCCCCGTACTGTACTTGCGATTTGTGCTACCAGTAGCAATTTATTAATTTGCTTCTGCAAGACAGTTTCCTACGTACACGTCGTCGGGGCTGTTAACGATCGGTGGCAGTTAGTCAACCTGCGTAGTGTGTAGCCGCAGGGCCACCGTCGGCTAAACAAGGACGTTTTCTGTTTATTAAAGCGTGTCCCTCTTCGTAGGTTGGTGAGGCCAGTATTCGAGATCCTCTTGCAGGTTCGAGAAGCGATTTTCGCTCCGACCTCGCCGGTGGTCTATGCTAGGAGCGTTTTATCTTTTTGACTGTCTCGAGCGGGGCTGTGTGAGAACAGACAAGCTTGCTCGGGATTAAAGAGAGGACGCTCACCTTGTCTTTTGCTAGGTGTAGGTTCATACAGGCTGCGTGCGTAGTGCCTGGTGCCCACAGTCGGTGTTTTAGTTTTATTCAAGCGATGGGGCAATCCTGGGGAGATTGCTTGGAGGACTTGGTCGGTTTGGCCAAGGACCTGGTGACCGGTGACCCCTTCAAACCGAGGAGGTCAATAGGGCGGTTTCCGCAGAAGTCCCGGTCTTCCGTGTCTCGTTCATCAACAGTAAGCCTCCTTCTGGTGTACATGCGGATTGCACGGAAAACCCGTCCAAAACCTCGGCTTCGAGCCGTGCGGCGAAGGCGGTGGCTGGATCCGTACGGGGAGAACCCGGTTTAGAGGGGGACGCCAAATCCGAAGGGCATGCTTTTTCGAAGGCGAAGACAGCGGAGAGCGGAAGCGTGGTGATCTGCTCCGGGCAGGTGGGTGCTGAGGGGAAGTCTGAGAAGACGAGCCTCAGTGCTGGCAACTTGGGGCGGATCGAGGAGATGAGGGCCTCATGGACTAAAATCTCCTCGAAGAAAGAGTCCAGGATTTCGGTCGAGTTCCGCCTAATGATGGACTCGTACGTAGCAGAATGTGCTTTGATGGTGTCCGAGCTGGCGTTTAAATGCCGGACCGTGTGGGCGCTCCTTGATGCCGTTGTGTTCAACAGGTATCAGTAGTTTATTAGGGGTGATTCTGACCGCACTGCTGTGGAAGCCTGGTTTTGGAATTGGCTGGCCATCGGCCATTATAGCTCCAAGCGCTATAAAATGGTGGGAAGGTACTTGCAATCATAAAGCGACCGAGGCGCGGCAGCGAATTGCTGTCATAGATTTAATATTTTTAATTTTGACGAGATTTATTTTATTTGATGATTGTCATATATGTTTTAGTTTAGACGGTGTGCGCCTACCCATTTAGTTAAATATATGACAAGTGAGCGGTGGGGCACGCAAGCGACTGGTGTTGTGTACCACGCATTTTAGTTTAGCTCTAGGAGCTTAGTTTTACGGTCAACAAAAAACGTTTATTAGGTACAGTAGCCCTTCGTGGCACGGAAATTCGGTCTTATGCTCTAGAGTGACCGAATGTGGTTGTGGTGTGAGAAATGCCAGTATGTTCACTGAGCATTTTTGTTTTTTTTTTTCAGTATGTGAGGTTTAGAATCATTTCCTAGAGTTTTGACCTTGCCTTTAACGACACCCTTTAGGTTATGCTTAACAAATTTGCTTAAGTAAAATTTTGTGGAAGCTAAAACTCCTTTCGATAAAGGCTAAAATAAGGAAAAGAAAATGTTCAAATAACTTTTCTGGATTTTACGTCCGGGATCTTTGTTGATAGCTTTATACGGGAGTTCCGGGATGTATTCCTCGAACTTGTTACTGATTCAGGATGCCAAAATGAGATAAAAAGTTGATATCGACCTAAGTCCTATTTCGCTTTGTTTTCTTTGGGAAATTCCATTTTCTGAGTTTCACAAAATAATATTTTTTCTCAAGAACGGGTAAAACAACTTTAATTAAATTTGGCAAATCTAAGATTTTGTGTTTTATCCTACAAACAATAATTTTTATTAATTTACTATTTACTATTAGTAATTTTTATTACATCGAGTGGCGCGAATAAAAACAAGCAAAAAATTATCACCTTGGATTACGGTGCGCAAGCGTACTGTCAGGTTAATTGTTTACCATAAAACTCTTGTTTTTCAACCGATTTTTACAAATGAAGTGTTATTTTGTTCAAAATAAAATGCTTAATAAATTTTCTAAAAAGTAAAACTTTGATTAAACAAATAATTACAAAGATATTGCAGATTAAAAAATTAACAAGGTCGCCATTTTGAAATTTTTTAAGGTAATGTTTTAAAAAATTTTTATTTTCTTGATTATGACACTGCCAAATTTAATTATTGTCTCTTCTCTCTTATCAGCTTTTCTCTTTATTTTCCAGTACGAATTGCAATTCATATCATCCATTATCTGTTTTATGAACTCTAACCGTGGTTTTATGAACCCGTGCAATTTTTCCGTTCCACCATTCCTTCTATCACCCTTTTAAGCTTTGGTGTCTATGAATATGTCCTGTTAGTTGCACTCTTCTTCTTTTCAATCGTTTTAGCAAGCTTCTCTTTTCATTAGCTCTCCTAAATACCTTCTCATTTGATACTTTATCTATCCAGCTTATCTTCAGCATCCTTCCGTAACACCACGCTTCAAAAGCCAAAAGCCTCCTTTTTTCAGCCTCACCGATTAACCATGACTCTATAATGCAGTAATCCACACAAATGTTCTTGGGAAATTCTTTCTCAGCTCAATATTCGTTTAAGTACATACTAACAAACAATTTTTTTTTTAAATTCCGAGTTTAATGGATAAATTTAGAGTAGAAATGAAATTTACTTATTTTCGGTGTGGGTAATTTTAATGTAAATATCTAAAATTCTAATTTTTAGATTTTTTGTAATTTCACTTCGAAACGGGTGAAGAAAGGTAAAAAAATGTTGATCAATAATCGCATATATTTCCCGTTCCCGACTACTTTATTAAAAGAGATATTCAATAGATTTGATTTACATATTTTTGATTTGAATTTACAATAGATTTGATTACATATACTCTTCAGATAAATATTTAAAAACCTTTTTCGGTTTTTTTTTATTTTGATTTTTTGAATGGGGTGCAACAGTGTTCGGCGCGGTGGCTCAACCAACAGAGCCGATGCTATCGTACGTGCAACGCGATTGACTGCACCCACCCCCCCCCCCGATTACTCGATTTAAAAAAACGTAAAAATTACTAAAACGTTTTAAAAAATGAGAAACGGATGTGTGGTCTCTTCTTAACGGTGTTGGTCAGGTAACGCAAAGAATCGGGCAAAATACATTTTTACCACCACGAAGGACGGTAATCAATTATAACTATTATTTTTAAGATTGAGGCCGACTATTTTAAAACCCGAATTCTTCAGATGGCGTTAAGTTTCGGTCTTGTATTGATCGAAATATAGATCACGTCATTAATGGGTAAATGTGCAACTCCATAGTTAGAAAAACAAGCTGTCCTACCGTTTTCCTGAATGGATCAAAGGAAACCCATCACAAAGTAATAAAATCTTATGATATAAAAAAAATTAAAAAATGTACGAACTTTTTCTATAATTGTTTTAAATAGAAACATTCGGTGAAGAAGTGAATAGAAAATAATTTTCTCTTCTGAATATGCTAATGAAAATCAACTCTGCACATTCTCCCCCCTCTCAAACTCTCACTCTCTCTCCCTCCCCCCCTCTCTCAATCTATCTCTCTCTCTCTCCCTATTTCTCTTCCCCCTCTCACCCCTCTCCCCTCTCACCCCCTATCTATCCCCTACCCCTCTCTCCCTACCTCCCCCCCCTCTCTCTCACTCTCGTCGGAACTAAACTCAAGTATTGCGCAACCCAGGGGGTATCCTTTGCCTCTACCGGCTGTAAATCCGGCATGGCAGGTCGGCCCGCCGGGTTTGTCAGTCTTTTCTTCTCCTTCGCCCACCCAAATGGAGGATGCTCACAAGTATGAGCACCCGCACCGGTTCGGGTCTTTCCCCCTTTCACGTATACGTGCAGTCTGTGGTCATCAATTAAATCTATTCAGAAGTTACTCTCAATAATGTCATAATCTCTGATCTTACACACAAAGTTACGTCCCTCCTCATTTCCGTCTGTGTTGACATGTTCTATTGCCAGTTCTGTGTCGGAGACGGCCGCAATCCAGACATTTCTGCGATTCAACGCAATGTTTTATCTGATGTCCGGGGAACCTCCCCCCCCGCCGACATCTGAAACATAACTTCGTGTAGCCCGGTCACATGCAGGCCGATGATTGGTGGCTCAAGCCCCAACATTTGTAACATCTTATATCGCCTTCTCTTTGCCCAATAAGGCAAGAATTCCAACCCCCTTTTATCCTTTGTATTTTATTCAGCAATACGGCCCCAAAACTTTAGCTCACTGTGTTTGCCCGTAAGCCGATCTAATAGAAGAGGCATTTCTTTAATTAGTATATTTCAAAATTTGTTGCTAGAGTTACGCCTCCTGAATTGTGAATTATTTTGTAGGTATTTTTTATTTTTAATGTCTCTATTTATTTACTGTAACATTATTTCACGTATTTATACAAGTATTTTGAAGAATTAACGCTAAAGCTAATTATTTTTTTTTTAAATTTTATAATTGTATAGATTCCTGCTCTGCTTTATGTGACGTATTATTGTGATAATGAACAATGTGACTTATCATTTATTTGGTAATTTTCTTAACATTTATATCTATTCTATTATATAAAGAGGAAGAGAGCTTTCTTTCGGGATAAACAAACTACTCGATCGATGGTAACCAAATTTTAATCCATCTTTCTTGGCATAAATGAGAAGGTTTTTCGATAAAATCAATAAGTAATATACATTTAATAGTGGAGATTGACGCGCAATCTTTAATGAATTTAATTAATGAACTTTGAACTACGAGTCTCTATCGGTTTGACGATCGAATGAATAATGTTACAAAAATAATAGAATTAAATTTACTTTATATAAATTAAAAAAAATTGTTTAACAATAATGGTCTTCCCATAGGGACTGTGTTTGAGGTTAGAGTAGTAAGGTATACGAACACCTGACGGGAATCTAGATCATCACCATTAATTGGTTACAAACGGGGTCCCCCTGGGGCAATGAGGTGCTATTACAATATCTTTGCAGACAATCGTCCCGAGTTTCAAAATTCAAACGGGGTATTTGTTTGCAGGTCGAAGGCTAACTTTTGCGTGTATGAAGTACACTCTCTATCTAACAGATAACGTTTATTCGGAAACGTATGTAAAGCTTATCTTTTTGTTTGATATCGCATCACGCCAATACCAACCGACCAATTACTTTCAAGTTTGCAGGATATATGCCTGTTAATCCAGCAAAAGTTTTAAGCCATCGACCGAGGCCCTAGATTAAGATATTAAAAATATTCACCTCCCGTGGAAGATGTGGTTATAAATTGAAGATATTCATTAAAAAAAAAATAGATTAATTCTTCTACTTAATTATTATATTTCGCAATCATGGCTAAGAAATAAGTTATGAATTTTTCATTCGTCAAAGGTGGTGGTGTAACCACCTTTGACGATGATTTTAGGTCGACCTCATAATTTTGTAGTTTTGTACGATTTTAGGTCGACCGCTCCTGAGAAGTGTGATTAATTGAAACCCCACCACCAAAGAACACCGGTATCCACGATCTAGTATTCAAATGCGTATAAAAATAAGTAACCTTTACTAGAATTTGAACCTTAGAACTCTCCACTTCGAAATCAGCTGATTTGCGTTGTCTCGTTAACCATTAGACCAGTCCGGTGAACCCAACGGGCTGGTCTAGTGGTTAACGCGACATCGCAAATCAGCTGATTTCGAAGTCTAGAGTTCTATGGTTCAAATCCTAGTAAAGGTAAAAATTTTTATACGGATTTGAATACTTTCTTTATCTGTTTAGCCTCCGGAACTACCGTAAGGTATTACTTCAGAGGATGAATGAGGATGATGTGTAT
>JAAAKQ030311780.1:0-10014 GCA_010016005.3 Zanna intricata
CATCTCATCCCTCTGAAGATATACTTAATTGTGGTTCCGGAGGTTAAACAAAAAAAAAAAAAAAAAAAAAAAAATAAGGTATATTTCAGAGGATGAGTTAAGATTATATGTATGAATGTAAATGAAGTGCAGTCATTTGTTTCGGTCTCTGCAGAACTCTCTTAAAGAGGCACAATTTTTTTATTTAACTAACCGTAATCGCGGAAGCGCGAAACCTGCGCCTAATCCACTTTCTATACTAACTTATGCGACTGTAAATACCCCAACCATCGTTTATTATATGAGTCAATGAGTGCCAATTCACCTCCAATTCATCACAAAAAAAGTGATCGCAACAACGAAATTCAGACCTAACTATACTAATTTCTTGTAGTTTTCAACAAAATTATAAAAGTAGGAAATAGAGGACAAATCTCTCTTAAATTCCGCGTTCGCGGACATTGTCTTTTCGCAACAAATTTGCCCAACATGGTCAAAGCCGCGCCCATCACAGCGGATGGGGACACCACCTCACCGACCTCCGTAGCCAAGTGGTAGCGTCTCGGCTTTTCATCCGGAGGTCCCGGGTTCGAATCCCGGTCAGGCATGGCATTTTTCACACACGCTACAATTCGTCCATTTCATCCTCTGAAGATATAACCTAACGGTGGTTCCGGAGGTGAAAAAAAAAACAACCACCTCACCGACGCTACCTAACACTAACTAAACCTGAATCCGGCAGGGGCGCGCACTCACCACAAGAGATCGAAGCGCCACCCAGCCGGAGCCAATTCACAATATTAAAAACAATAAATCAGATCAATATTAAATCAATTAATATTGAACAATCTTAAATGCATGAGAAACATCCAACCGAGGCTAGATGCCAAAACACCTACCTACAGTCACTTAAACGACCAAGCCGAAGCCCTAGCCACCCAGGATCCTATCTTTCTCAAACTCCTTCAGCCGATTTACCCAATTCAAGAAATCGTAGCAAGCGAGCGACTATCGACCACTCTCCACAGGTCTTCCACTTCACCCTTAAATCCAAATAGGAATTCAATCTGTAAAATTTCCTCATTATTTTGGTAAAGATTTCTTTAATATTTTTAGATTCCAGATTTTTCAAAATGTTAAGCAACATTAAAATTTGCATCGTGATCATTTTTACCGATAACCAACACTAAATTGTGTCATAATTGAAAGTCTACGAAAATTAAAAAAAAAAAAAAAAAAAAAAGTTGAAGATATTTTGTTTAAATACACCAATTTCAGCGAGATGTATTATAATAAAAGTTAATTATTTACTTAAAATAACGTACCGAGCAAAGGTAAAGTACGAAATCAGGACAGCACAAAAAAAAAACCAACTGTACGAAAAATATTATATAATAACTATTATAATTCCAAGTAGTAATGTCGTTTATTATTAACATTTTATGCAATTCACGCTATACAATAACAATGAATATTCTGAACGGTTAATAAAACGAAGGAATCCTAGGTCATATAGTCACCGTGATAAGCATACAGCTATTTGCAAATAAATGTACAAAATAAAGTACGTGATATGTCAGCCGAACGTTTGGTGCCGGTATCATCGCAAAAGATTGTACGTTACAGTACTCATCTATACATATAGTTTACCAAGAGTTCGCGGCGGGAAGTTTGCATAAATTTACTATTTTCACAACAGAATACTTAAAATGAAACCCGGTTTATAAGTATTTAAGTCTATTGGTACCGAATCGACCAGTTTTATCTTAAAATTATAACTTAAACGTAAAATTATAAGGAGGGAAGATGAAAGAAATTTTTAAAAATTCATTTATAAAAAGAGATACATCCGATGTTATAAACTAGATTAGGACGGGCAAACAAAGACAAAAATTGCGACGTTTCTCAGGCTAAAAATATACCAAGCACATTTTGGTTCAATTTTATGTTTATTTATTATTTTTACTTTCCTCTCTAGCGCTATAGCAGAGGTGTGTAAGTTTAAAACCAAACTGTCCAATTTGAGCAAATGCGGTTTCTATCAGATCTTTACCTTTTGACACCTAAAGAACCCTAAAATTAAAGAGTCACGGCTTTTCATCCGGAGGGTTCCGGGTTCTAATACCGGTCAGACAATTCATTCATCTCATCCTCTGAAGATAATACCTTAACGGTGGTTCCGGGGGTTGAAAAAAAAATTTACTAAACCGTACATTTGCAAATTAAACTCATTATATAAGAACCTTTATTCATTTCATTTTCATATGATATAACGTCCTGTTATTTATAGAAGGTGATAAATAATTTATCTATGCGTTAATGTCTATCTTTCGATATTTTTGTGTTTGAACGAGCGTCATAAAATATTAGTAATGAGAGGAAGTCCATTCCAATGCCATATGTAAATCAACATATTCATACGTGTGGCCATATAATAAAATAATAATTTAAAAAAAAAAACTATACTGACACAAAAGGAAACGATAAGCGGCGCTTAAACCATTGAAAGGCATAAAATGAGGGGAGAAACCGGAATAAATTTTTGAAATTGGAAAAAAGAATATTAAAAAAACTTTACTGTAAAATTTATTCATAGAAATTTTATTTTTCCCCCCATCATAATTTAACGTAAAATCTTTCATTCCTCATACTTAAAAAATAAACTGTGAATAGAAATGAAGCAGAAAATTAAAAATTATTCTATACAATTAAACATACTTAAAAATTGAAATTTTCTCTTCGCATCAAAGAAATTAATCTAGTCTACACTTTGAAACGTTCCCGACCTAAATTTGGATAATAGTGGATAAAAGTTGCTCCATTTCCCGGAGAACCAAAAAACTATATGGTACGATATCTGACGAGTACGTGTAAAAAAATATCATTACGTTTCGTCACTCCAGTCTTGAGCTATCATATTCGACCGTGTACGTTGGGTTTATGTGACCTTGTGCGACCTCGCGACATGTGAAGCACGATAAAATTTTGCGATCGACTTCAAAAATCTTTATTTAAAACTTATTCTGTGATATAGCAAGCATTCATTGTAGTACCGCATATCGTACTACAACATAAATGTGATGGAAGCGATTTAAAGACGGTAGAGAGTCTTTGGATGACGACGAACGAAGAGGGAGGATTCAACACCTGTTCACGACGAAAAACATTGCGAAAGTGCGCGCGCAACTGGTAAAAACATGAACTCTAAATTCTATTTAGAAGTAATGAAACGCCTGATGCGTCCCAATCGTCGAATCCGGCCTGAGTACCGGGATCCGGGCAGTAGGACTCACTTACACGACAATGCCCCGGCACACATGGCAACAGTTTTAATACGTTATTACGCAAATCAAATCACCGTTTTATCCTACCCCTCCCGAACCACATAGTTATATAACAGATAATGTTTTGGTATCGAAACTCAAGTTGAAGACGAAAGACCGCTTTTTCGACGACATTCCGTCTATCCAAGGGCTTGCACCGAGCAGTTGAAGGTGATCCTACAAAGTGATTTCTCCAGAGCATTTGACGGGCTCAACAGGCACTGCAGCGAATGTATTATTAGAAAAAGGTTCTATGTAGAGGGCTGATGTCAGTAAATTCTTTTATCTTTAAATCTCTATTTTTATAAATAAAAACAAAGTTTCATACAAATACGCCCACCTTCAATTTACAAGATTTTAGGTAAATTAACCACTAACCAGCCAGTAATTTATTAGTTGTTCAATGACGTTCCAGTACGCAAGTTCAAAGGATAGATATTTATTTGTAAATATCGTTGTTAATGGTGTAATTTCATAATAGGATTTCAATTAATAATTCTGTCTCAGCGCTGGTCGTCTTCAAGATGCAAAAGACAACCAACAATAAATTGAGAAGGTGTTGTGAGGAAGTACAATCTGAAATTAGTAAAACAAAATATAAATAAATTACGATTTGAGAATAAAATTACAAACCACGTTCAGACCTGTGAAAATTAAATATCGTTGCTGTAATTCCCATACATAAAATAAAACAAATTTGTGATATAGAGAGTGATTCGTAAAAGTCCATAAAATTTTATTTCACTAATAATTTCTGATTTTGTTTGTTGTTTTTTTTTTTTTATTCTTATTATTGTATTATTATTTATGGTAATTTTTTTTTTCAATGACGGGTTAATAATTCTTAATAAATCAATAAATTTAAATTTTTTTAAAAAGTTGAAAGAAAAGAGGAGAACTGCAGTTAAAAGAAAGTCCTGAATCCAAATTTTTTTTGGATTTTGGACTTTTGATTTGCATATTTTTGGTTCAGCCGATTGCAATCAAAAGGAGAGGTGCACAACTAGATGTTTCAACAGACCTAAATCCAAAATTTTCAACATTCTACACCTAATCGTTTTTTAGTTATGCGAAATACGTACGTACACACATACGCCACGCCAAAACTAGTGAAAATGGATTCAGGAATGGTGTGAAAACTGATATTTCGTTGAAATCGGAAAAACCGAGATTTTTCGCGATTACAATACTTCAAAAAATCAATTTACAGAAATCTTCGAATATTATTTTTTTTTTTTTTTTTGTTTAACCTCCGGAACCACTGATAAGGTATAACTTCAGAGGATGAAATGAATAAATTGTAGCGTGTGTGAAAAAATGCCATGCCTGACCGGGATTCGAACCCGAGACCTCCGGATGAAAGGCCGAGACGCTACCACTCGCGCCACGGAAGCCGGGAAAAAAAAATCTTCGAATAAACTCAAGACGTTTGTTAGATATGATTGTTATATACGTAAATATAATTTGTGTAGCATTAAATGATAAATATAAGCTACAAGAAATGAACAGTTAGCAACCTCCTTGTAACCTGTAACAAAATTCATTTACGAGAAAATTCAATTTTTTCATTATAATTTTATATTTAATGTTTTTTTTTTATTGGTTTATTTTTAACTGAATGGATTGTAGCGATGTAAAATAGAAATCGAATAAGGAAATCAGACGATGAATATGCGAAGTAAAAATTGAATTACATTCCGTTAAATTATTAAATTTCACTTTTTATCTTTAACTAAAAAATAAATTCACAATTCTAATAATAATTCTATCAAAATAAACTGGAACCGAAGTATTAGCGTAATAAGGTAATACAAAATTAAATTTAAAATAGATTTACAATGATGAAACGAGTGAATGCGGACATACAGTATACTCGTATTAGTAAATAGAGACAAGATTAGTACCTGGTAAGGATATCATGTAAAACAAATCATCTGATTTAAAACATTAACTATTGCCTAAATACTTACGTACAAAGTAGTACCAGAAATATAAAGGAAGTATGTACTATATTACTACTATATATATATATACCGCTGTACAGTACATCGTATACATTGATTTTCCTTGTATACATTTCGCTATCATAACTCATTATTTTTTCGTTTAACAATCTTACCAGTAAAAATACGCATTATTATGATTTCATTTGCGGATGCGTACAAATGCAAACACAGATGTTATTTACCTATATACGTTATGTGTAGATATAACCAAATAAGGCAAAGTTTAAAAAAAAAAAAAAAACAGTAATTATGTAATAAAAACAACCGTAAATATTATATTTACATAATCCTATTTACTGTAATACCAGTAAAAAATAAATAAATAATGATCTAAAATTTCCAAATTAGTAAAAACTCTTTTAATGATTGATTAGGCACAGCGTAATATTACGTTAATACAACTACATTACGAAATCAAATCCTAGTAAAGATAAAAATTTTTATATGGATCTGAATACTAGATCGTGGATACCGGTGTTCTATGGTGGTTGGGTTTCAATTAACCACACTTCTCACGAGTGGTCGACCTGAGATTCTACAATACTATATACTTCATTCGCATTCATAAACATCATCCTCATTCATCCCCTGAAGTAATACCTTACGGTAGTTCCCGGAGGCAAAACAGATAAACAGATAAAGAGAGCTACATTACGAAAAAAATTTGTTTCCATTTCATAGCATCTGAACACAAGCGTGTTGTCTTGTATTTTTTTTACCGTAAAAAAAAAAAAACACGGCTCCATTAAGGAAACGGCCTTTCATCCGGATGTACCGGGTTCGAATATGGGACAAGCATGTAATTTTTCATACGGTACAAGAATTTTCATTTCATATTCCTGTGCACAAACTTCGAAGTTTATATTAGTAAATTAATCATTTAAAAAAAAAAAAAAATTAGAATTATACCACACAACTGCTAATATTTTCTATAAAAAAATCTCATGTGAACACAACATAACTTGCTTGTACGACAATTCAAAAAACATTCCAATATAAATTATAATTATCAATTAATAATCTGATGTTTCACCAAATCTATTACATACACACATATGTAATATTGCCTAATAAATTACATGTATACATTTTTAAAAAGGTATTACTTAAGAGAATGAATGAGGATGGTATGTATAAATCTAAATGAAGTGCAGTTTTGTATAATTTGAGATCAACCATTCCGGAGAAGTGTGGTTAATAAAATCCAACCACCAAAGAACGTGCATGGTTCACCCAAATCTTAAAAAAGTAAGAGGAAGAAGAGGCTATAAAGGCATAACGTCGTTGAAGTAGGCGGGGGAGTGGTGGACAGCCTTCTGCAAAGCCGCGTTTCGTCCTTGCTTTCAGGGATGGTGTCCGGCGATGAAGCACTGGGACTCTTCCCCCGCTCTGTGAAGAGCTGAGTCCGCGTCTGAATCCTCCCCCTCCGAGACTGAGTTATGCTTAATTGCGGGTCTGGTCACGGGTGGTGGCGGATGGTGGATGGGGCATGTTTTTAGTCGGCGAGAGCCCGACACTACCACTTGTGCGGGCGGGTGGTGGCTGGTAGAGCTTTTTCCTCCTCCTATGAAACCCCCCCCAAAAAAAAAAAACCACCAAAAAACACAAGTTCGTATAAAAGGTAGCGTACTGTATTAATGATGCCGTGACTGACCGGGATTCGAACTGGAGACATCCGGATGAACGGCCGAGATGCTACAACTCCGCCACGGAGATCGGCATTTTTTCTTCATTATTACTTAAATTCCAACGACTTAAGTTTACGTTAAGCAACAATAATTTATAAGAAATATTTATTAAAGTACCTTATAATAATTTATTGGTCTCATAATAATCCTATACCAATCCAGTTATATACGATGATGTTAATTTAACCACACCCACTGAAGTAATTTTTAATAATGTAGTAATTTTTAATATCTTTATAAAAGATATTCAATCATTAAAGCATTTAAACCGAACTGTTTCATTTTTGAAAGATTAATATATTAAATATATAAACCACAAATTGACAAGAGAAAAATTGTAAAAAAAAATACGAGTTATTCTTCCTTATTTTGAAACAGGTAGTTATCATGTACGTTAAAGTAAATAATTAAAGGCGAATTTATTTTTTCATTTGATTACCTTACAATATGAGGAAAGCGAAAAAATGAAGTAACGAATGTTCATCAGAAACTTACCTGAAAAAAAAAAAAAAAAACAACAAAATATTACAATCTTATAAAATATTCTGTTTCCTTAGAAACGAAATTAATAATTTTTAAAATTTCTATACATCAAACGGTTTAAATCTTTATAAGAATTCTAAATAACTTTTTTTCTTAGGGAAGCTAATATTTTGTTTCCAGTATATAATATTATACGAATATATATATATACATAAACCAACGAATCGAATATTTTACAATTTATTGGAGACATTTGTATTATAACATGGAAGGTTTTAAGCCACAAACTGAAGCCCTAAAAATATTCGTTATTACTTCATCCCCAAGGAGAATAAAGTTAAAGATATTAATTAAGGAAAAAAAAAAGAAAGATTAATCCTTTTACTTCATTATTATATTTCTGCTTCCATAGCAAAAAAAAAATATTACATCGACATCGCAAAGCAGGAGTAGTCTTCGAATCCTAGTAAAGGTCCGTATACTTTTATACGGATTTGAATACTATATCGTGGATACTGTGTTCTTTGGTGATTGGGTTTCAATAAATCACACTTCTCAGGAGTGATCGACCTGAGATTGTACAAGACTACAGTTCATTTAAATTCATCCTCTGAAATAATACCTTACGGTAGTAACGGAGGATAAACAGAAACAAGGGGGCTATTATTATTCTGTCTTTTATAATTTAGTTTATTTTTCAGGTTTCTATAAAGCCTAAATATTATTATTGTTTATTAGTATTATTCTCACAACCATGAGGATAAAAGAATATTGCGAAAGTCCAGCAGGCGGAACCTTCTGATTAGACGGGTATGGCGATCGAAACAAGCTCTGCGGATGTCCAAGGCGCCGTCCCCCTGCAATACGGTAATGACATGCAAAGCGAGTTCTGCGGAGAAAATAAAACGGACAGATAAAATGAGGAACGAAAAAGAAATGGATGATTCATGCGAGAAGTATAAAACAAAAAATGAAACTGATTAGGGCATATGATTGCAGAGAATGGATCCTTGATAACTACACTGGAAGAGTAAGTTGAAGGTAAAAAGAAGCGAAGAAGGATGATATATTTAATAGTCGAGGCGAAGATTGGAAAATGCAAGGTAGGTGATCAAGGAGTAAACTTGGTACACATGGATGGAAAAGGCATAAGGGACCTGTCACTTTGCAGAACACAAAATCATTACGATGAACTACGTACGGATTTTTTCATAATTTCTATAGTTGTTTTTAATTTTTTTTTTTTTTTAATAGCAAAAGTTGTACGTTCTGAAGAATTTTCTTCTTTTTTTCTTGGTTGATGAATTATTCACCACAGAATCTTACAGAGAAACTTGTACGTGGGAATATGGAAATGGAATTTTGAAGCCATACGAAAAATCCTATGCCTGATCGGGATTCGAACCCGGAATCATAGGATGATAGGTCGAGACGCTACTATTCCGTTACACAGATAAAATAAACATATTTAAACCCATTTTCCGTTAAATTTTACAATTATTGTTTTACTTTCTTAATTAATGTCAAATTAAATATATTTATATTATATAACAAGAAAATAAATAACCAGAATTGTTATATAAATAGGAAAAAAAAAATCAATCGGTAGCAAATTTCAATTATTTTTTATATTGTAGGGCAAAGATAAATTATATCTTATTTTAAAACTCATAACGAAATTAGATTAATGGAAAATTCAATTGATTTTAAAATCATAGTTATTATTTCTCAACAAAAACTTTTCAGAATAAAATTTTTTTAAGTAATTGATTTCATTTTGCAATAATACAGTTATCTATAACACTCATTTTACAACTAAAAATATATTTATTTATATAAGAAACTGGTTAAAGAAGTTATCGCTAACAGGAATAAATATATATTATTCAGATGAGTTTCTTTTGAAAATATTTCAGCTGTAACGACATAAGTTTTTTTGGAATCTTAGATTATTACGTAAACTATTTTTTATTCGCTAATTTACCTACATATCTTGTAAATTAAAAACAAAAGAAATACATATTTATTTATAATTATAAATTTAGGCTTTTTCTTGTAATTTAAAATTCAAGTAGCAATTATTAATATAAAAGAATGTTGTTTTAATACAAAAAAAAAAAATTTATTATAAATTAACAACGTTATAAACTACTTTCTGACGTGAAATGTCTTTAAGATCACACCGAAACAAACGGGTACGAAAATAGAAATCTGTTGCGTAACGAAAAGGTCTATATCGTCCTGTTTTAATAACTCCCTTCAGAGACATAATTGCAGTGTCATTTTATAACTTACATGGTCAGCTCGCCGATACGATTTTGAATTAGCGTCACGGTCGAGAGGGTTAATTAAGGAGAGAACACAGAGCAGATCGGCCAAAACTGGCGCACTCGCTCATTTCCATTCAATGTAGCTCACGACACACGACGTGATAGCGCGGTAATTCGTGTGTTTGTGTAACCTCTCTTTATCTGTTTAGCCTCCGGAACTACCGTTAGGTATTACTTCAGAGGATGAATGAGGATGATGTGTATG
>JAAAKQ030311791.1:0-10014 GCA_010016005.3 Zanna intricata
CGAAATTCGAGTGCTGCCACCGACGAGTGCTGCTATCTTCATGTTGAGGTCGGAAACTTTTCAGACCACCCTCGTATTGTATTGACCGTATATATATATATGTGTGTATGTATATATATATGTATGTATGTATGTATATATATATATATATATATATATATATATGTCGCAGGCAGATTGGAAAACCAGCTATTGTAAAGAACGCCGTAATTTTCAATGCGCCCGGCAAATAGGGAAATTATCTAGCAATTTCTAATCAGCATAAACAGTTGTAATGAGCCAATAGAACGTTAGACTATAATTAGAAACATTGTTAAATATTAGAAAATAATGCACGTTTTTACTTGGAAATCAGTGGAGGTATATACAGAAAAATTGTAAGCATAATGTAACCAAACATAACCTATGGTAGCTTCACTCGCTAATCAAAGGTATCGAGCGAAGCAAGCGTTTGGTTAAATTATACTTATAAGTAGTAATGGTTATACTGGACTTCTATTTACCTCTATTTCTCTTTAATAAGTTAATAATTGTACATTTTCTAATTAACCTAAAGTCGTTTAGAATCATTACAATAAGCCTAAAAAATATTAGGCTGATTAAAAATTGCTAAATAATCTTCATATTTGCTGGGCGCATTGCAAAATGTCGTAAGGCTCTTCACAATAAGCCTAATTTTTAAATTCCTCTACGACATATATGATTAGTTTCATTAAGGGCTGGGATATAAGTCTAATTCTTGTGCTTTTCTCGTCGGTTATCGTTTTATATGATATCTTCAGATGCAAACCAATTATTAACTTTGTACGATTTCTTCTGAATGTGGATTATTAATTTCATTAAATTTTTTAATAGTAGTTTGTCGAAGGTGAAACTCTTAAAGCTCATAGTTGAATAACTCTACATTGTTATGAAACACTTTGCCGGATTTTTTTTTAACAATAAATTTCTTTTTTAAATTGATTTTGAGTATTTAAAGTTGTTATATATTTATATCTAGGATGTTTGTTTTTTATCCGATGTGAATTTCAGACATGAGGATTTTCTATTCATTAGTTGGACAGTTAAGATTTTTTAGGTTAGTCCTTCCCACTTGATCTCATAAAGATCATTATTAGCATTTTCTAATCGGATCCATAAAAAGATAATAATAAAGAAAAAAAAACAGGAGGAAATGATAAACAACATGGAACAATGAATTTCTACAGCTCAAAAATTAAGGATAAGAGAAGGAAGAATAAAGGAATTGCTTACAAAGGATTTCAACATAAATTATTTTCTAATTTTATGGTATTAAGGAGTATAAAACGGTCATAATAATAATTATTGCGTTGAAATAAAATTTTAATAATCGGGTTATTATACAATAATATTATTTATTTATATTTTTTTAATCAAGAAAACTTATCTAATTTTATACAAAATACACAACCTGAGTGGGAAGAAGTAAATATGAATTATTCATCTCATATTAAGAAATAAACTTAGTGGGTATGTGGTTAAAAACATTTTAAAACAGACCGTATTTCACAAAAGGAAAAAGTTGAAAAACTTTAAAAGATAGAAGGAAACTTTAAAAATTTGTTCTAGTTTCTTCTAAGTTCACGTCTAAATTTCGGAAGTTTTATTTGATATGCGACTATAGTAATTTTAGAAAACGCAATGTCTGTGTGTGTGTGTGTATGCGCACGTGCGCACTTACGCACAAACATACACACACACACACGCGCGCCCACGCACACACACATACACACATAGAAATCTTTTTTTTATAAGTATATATATATATATATAAATATATACAAAAAAAAATCATTTTGCTAATGTGAGTAATTTAAAAGCAATGAAGGGAGGAAATACGGCCTACGTTACTGAAAAGTTAAACTGACGCTGCTTGATATCTCTTTCTTTCTAAAAATAAAAATTCTAATTATTCTGGTTAGCTTAAACTCTTTTTAATTTATCATCTATTCACTTAAATAGTACTTTATTTATTTAATTTAAATCTATTATTTAAATGATTTTAAATAAATTTAAGGAGGATATTAACGCACAATTAAAATTCGCACAAATAAATTAAAATACGCACAATTCAACTTATCAAATAAATTAAAAACAAACAAAAAAAAAATTAATTTAATTTAAATTTTGTCGAAATTATCATAAATAGAACTTTATTTTTGAATAAGAAAACCCATAAAATACTACACTATAGATGGTGAATTGCAGCGGAGGCTTCATTCTGACTGCGACCGCCTGAAAATTTGTATTTATCGCAACCGCTTAGGTGGTAGCTCTAGTCGATGTTAATATGGCTACTCCACCTCGAACTCTTATATTTAGCGGATGATCTCGCCGAAATATCTCATATCTTCTTAAATTCAAATTATCATTTCGGCGGAAATGAGTTTCCTGCAAGCATACACAAACTGGATCTACATCATGTACCAAACGTTGGAAACAATGGAACATAATGGATGTTTGACAAACATCCATTATGTTCCACTGAATTATCGACTCGTTTATTTTAAATCAATTTATAGCCTGGGTTTTACCTTCGGCCATCCTTTCTTTCTCTGTGTTTCCATCCGCCGAACAGCTTCGTGCTCGGCCGATATGTCGTCCCCCGCACAGCTTCCGGACTCCGAATCGGAGGCTATCGAAGCCGCGGACGATGACGGACACGCATCGGCGCCCGCACCGGGGCTGCCGATGAAAGGGCGGCAATCTGGCAGAAACTATAGTAGGAGCCGAACCAGTAACCGCCCCAGGCAGGGGGGAGATAGATCCCCCTGCGTGGTTTTGGGTGGCCTCTGTGGTTTAGAGACCATCCCTGCTGTTGGAGGCTTTCAAGCCTCCTACAGGAGGCTTGAAGCTGAGGAGCAGTCCATTTCCAGAATTGCCGTTTCCATCTTATATACGGAGCAGTTTTGTGATCGGCAGTTATGCTGACCTTTACAATCTGTAGCGTCTGCATTCCGCATAGGCATAAGCATAGCTAAATCCTTCTTATTTCGTTCCATTGTGTACTATTTGCGTCTAATCTGTGTCAGTTTTTTTTTTTTTTACCTCCTGTTAAGATATATCTTCAGAGGATGAGATGAATGAATTGTAGTGTGTGTGAAATATGCCATGTCTGACCGGGATTCGAACCCGGAACCTCCGGATGAAAGGCCGAGACGCTACCACTCGCGCCACACAGGCCAGCAGTGTCTGTGTCAGTTACATTTTTTTAATGTAATAATAATAATATTCCATTTCCAAAAGTACCTACGATAACGCCGTTGCACTCATAAGTACATAAAATTTATATATTTTACGAAGAAACAAAACAAACA
The DNA here is from genome assembly GCA_010016005.3 of Zanna intricata. Classification (NCBI taxonomy): domain Eukaryota; kingdom Metazoa; phylum Arthropoda; class Insecta; order Hemiptera; family Fulgoridae; genus Zanna; species Zanna intricata. The sequence continues at coordinate 3,339 of JAAAKQ030311791.1, forward strand.
ATAGGTTGACAATCGATTTTATACCCCTGTTAAAATATTAAATCATAAAATGTGTTTGGATTGGTCAAAAAATAATTTTGTCATGATTGTCGGATAAAGTAATTTTGACGATAAATCTGGATGTTTTGTTTGGTCACAAATGTTAGTATTCAAGAAATCTGTGTCTCTTTGTGCCTGGTAAAATTCAAAGTATGACGATTGTATGTGAGAAAAGGTTTAAAAACATTCATGGGCGGTTCGTATTATATCTGGTGAAATTGTCTCATCCTAGTTGATAAATTTTAATTCACACCTTACGATTGGTTAAAACATGTATTATGATTGGTAGAAATTGATTACCTTTTTCATTTGTTAGTTCTTTTACAACCTGTGGTTGGCGCACATAGACTCTTTTTGATTAGTCACTATTATTCTAGGTAGTGATTGGTTAGGAAAAATGCGCCAAACTGATTGGTTAGTTACTGAAGTAATCTAGTCTGTAGGGGTGGTGATACGTAATTGTTATCAGAGTCATGCGAGTATGAATGTGAATCGTCATTGATTTATTTATTATCGTCTATGTTTAGGGAGGAATAGAATCGAATTTTGTTGGAATAGCATTCCTTTTTAATAATGTTATGCAACGGTTATGAATGGGCAAAAGTTAAATTAATTTCATAAAATCTCACTTAAAAAGAGAAGATAATGCGGCAATATTAATTGTACTTACGATTCTAATTGTACATATGAAAGAATTAGATACGTAAAAATTACGTACATAATTTTTACGTTTGTAAAAATTTCATTGCAAAATTTTTCAACTTTTGAAAAATTTTACGAAATTTTAAGAAAAATTTTCGGTTTATGATATTTTGTATGCCGTTGATTCCTTAAGTAGTAATTGATATGGTTGTGTTCCAGTGATTATAAACATGATCGAGCGTTTTAATTTTAAAACAGTTTTATTAGTTCTGTCACTATATAAACCTTACAAGTATTTAGATGCTACCTCTGTGAACGCATACAGAGATATCAAATCAGAGATATTATCGCCACGTGACCACTTTAATCATGACTATCACCATTACAAATTCGTGGTGAATTTCCCTATTAAACCAAGAATATATCTTATTAAATTACGATGTAACAGTGTTTTTACAGAGATTGAATATTAAGATAGAGGATAATATTTTAAGATTAAAAAATGGATAAATTTCAAAGGAAATTAAGGATATAAGAAGATTTGAAAATCTATGAAAATCATTTTCAAGAAGTACGCTTCAATACGGTGCATATTAGCGTTGTGATACGGGATTGCTTTGTGCTTGTATTTGTTTGCGGAATTCCAGTAGAGTGCAGAAGGTCAAGTTTGTTACCTTAATTCTTGTGCTGTACAGGCGTCATAGTTACCGTTTTGTAGTTCGTGATTACTGTGAAAAAGCTAAGTTCTTCGTATATAGTTTCATTCTGTACCTATTGCTTAAAACCTGCGCCATTTACTTTTTTTTAATTCACATCGTGTATATCGACCTATATTCTCTTCTGGTTAAAAAAATTTTTAAATTTGTATATCCAGTTTATTTCTATTTCTTAAACATTAATCATGGTTTTATATATATATATATATATATATATATATATGTATATATATATAAGAAGAAGAAGAATTAATATATATATATATATATACATATACAAAATATTCAAATCTCAAATAATTCAATACGCAAATAATAGCAATAAATATAAATATGTAGGTAGAATATTTATTTCACTACTATTATATATTATAATTCTTCAGGTAAAAATACCATTTCATAATAATAAGTTATAATTACTTTAAATAAAACAATAACACAAACGTTATTTATATTATTTGCCTAACGACTTATTTGGGATTTGAATATTTTCTGTTGCCGTTATTTTAAATTCCAACTGGGAACTTATCATTTATTATTATTATTATTATAATACATAAATGTATGTATATGTTACATATCCATATAGTTGCCGCAATTCCATAATAATTGTTAATGCTGCGTATGAATTTTATAAATAATGTGGAATTTATGGTTTAATAAATTCCATTTGACGATGAGCTGTGCCTGAAACCGATTCTATAAAAAAAAAAAAATCTTACGTGCTGCATTGATTTAATAATAATAAATTTAATCATATTAATATGTATGTATATACGAGTATATTCATACTTACACGTAAAACACACACACACACACACACACACACACACAAACACAGATTTCATTCTATTTTATCAGTTTTTTTACAGTATTAGGAATTTTATTTTTATTGGATTTTAAAGAATAAGAATTGGGAACAAAAGTGGGAAAATAGGCGGAACCTATTTTTCATTGTCAATTGACTGGAATCGTTTATTTGATACCATTGTAAAAGGGTCGATTAAATTTCCTTAAGAACTTGTTGGTTGAGTGAATTTTACCGATTTCTTTATTTTGCTATCCAGATCTTATCCAACGCGCACAAATTTATTTTTTGAACAGATAACAAATAAAAATTATGAATCCATGAATAATTTAAATAGATAAAATTTCCTTAGGATAAAAAAATAAAATAAAAAAAATATATATTAAAACTATCTCGTACATTTTTTTTTATGTTTCTTTGAGAAATCCCAAGCAGTGCAAAACTGACGAATAATATTTTATTTATCAACAATTGATCTCTTTATTGGAACGGTAACGTTTTCATTTTATCAACTGAAAGATTCTAGGTTTTAACCAGGATTGGACATTTTCATATGTTACAAACATTTCACGTCGTATTCCTATACATCATTCTTAAAGTTACGTAATGAACCAATTATCCAACAAATAAGGGCGCGCAATCACACACACACACACACACACACACACACACACACACACACAATTATAAGATAATTTATTTATGGTAGACAAATGATAGAGACTGTAGATCAATTAAAGGCAAGCGAAACCTAAGAAAAACTTTTAGAGGAACTAGATAAAAACTACTATGAAGGATATCTTTAATTAATTAAAATACAAGAAATGAAATATACTTTTGGTCTATTACATTTTTAAGCTAATATAGAATACAAGATTAATTACCACTATGAATTATTTCTTCACATTTTGAGGTCCAAACAGTGCATAAACTTTTTTCCATCCATAAGTGGTCTTATTTGAGTGGTTTTTTTTTTTGTTTTGTTTAACCACCGAAATCACTGTTAAGATATATCTTCAGAGGATGAGATGAATGAATTGCAGCGTGTGTGAAAAATGCCATGCCTCACCTGGATTCGAACCCGGGGGACCTCCGGATGAAAGGCCGAAACACTGCCACTCGGCCACGGAGGTTGGCTTATTTGAGTGGTGCACGCGTGTGTGTTGACCTTAATTTATCAAAATATTTTTAAATTATTAAGAATAATAAGTACTACAGTGATGGAATTTGGTAAGTTTGTTAGTATAATAGGGAAGTTGATAAAATTAAACTAAAAGAAAAAAATTGATTAAAGTGGTGCTTTAATCACCTAGTAGACTTGTTAAACATATTTTTTTTTTAACAAAAAGTAATATCTTTAGAAATACTATTGAACTGTTATACATGACTGCCCAAAAAACTGCATTTAGGGTACATGCACATTTCTTCCACTGTAGTAACTCAACGGCTGTACCGATTTATATGTATGACCCATTGTTAGAATCCTTACGTTACCGGGAGTGTCATAGGCTATATAAATATGTATGTATGAGTATATACATATATACATACATACACACATTTGTATATATATATATATATATATATGCAAATGTAAATAATATGCATATAATATACATATGTAATAATGGAAATTTGTCGATTGAAGCCCAATGTTTCATCAACTGAATTGATGAACTGTGAATTGTGAGCCTCTAGCACTGAGTGAGGTGAATTTGAGTAATTCAAATGATTAAAATCAATAGAATGAATAATATTAGGAAAATAATAAAATTCAATTTACGTTAAATAAAATAATACTAAATGAATTTTTTTTAAATTCTGTTTAATAATAATGGGATTGCTGTGGGGACTGCATGTTAGGCTAGACTGGTGGAGATGATGCGAGCACATCGTGTGAAGTGAGACCAATCATTGCCAACTACTAGTAACAAACGGGTTGATCCTGGGATGGTGTTTTGGGATGGTAATGGAATGATTTTATAATATAACTACAAATAATAAACCAGTTTTCAAAATTCAATATTTGTTAGTAAGTTCAAGGTTAACTTTAGCATGTATGCTAAAGTACATGCTTTAGGATGTACACTCTTGATCTAACAGATCTCGGTTATTCAACCCATTGGGTTGGTGAAATGATCATCGCAAATCAGTTGATTTTGTAGTTGAGAGTTCTAAGTTTCAAATCTTAGTAAAGACTTTTATAGAATTTGAATATTAAATCGTGGATACCCCGGAGGTTTTAGTGGTTGCGTTCCAATTAACCACACTTTTCGGTAATAGTCGACCTGAGACTGTACAATACTACACTTCATTTACATTCATACCTATTATCCTCTAAAGCAGAGATTCCCAATCTTTTTCGGTTTGCGGCTCCCTAAATAATCGGATTTTTTCCGTGGCGTCCTTAATAAATCAGATTTTTTTCTAAACTTTTGACTTTCTTAAAAAATTGGAAAACTTTCCTTTTTAAAAGCGATTACCCATTTAACAGCGAAAAATTAAAAACAGATACTTACTATTTTCCTTGGGATAATATAAAATATCTAATTTAAACTGTTTCGGTAATATCCATATTGAGACTGGACAACCAACATATGGTTAGGTTAGTTGAAAAATAAATATTATTGAACGTCCATTGATGATTAACATTATTAAAATTATTAATGGGCGAAAAAATTCGAAAACTGGAAATTCCAAGAAAATTGCCGAATTGTTTAATTGAATATTTTGCGGCGCCCTTATGACGGCACCGCAGTGCCCCTGGGAGCCTCAGCGCACACTTTGGGAATCACTGCTCTAAAGTAATACTTTACGGTGGTTCCGAAGACTAAACAAAAAATGAGAGAGAGAGAATGATCTAGGTTATTCGAATATATTGTATCTTCGCAACCAATTTTCCGATTTTAATTTCTTACAAATGTGTTTCATTTGTATTTTCATGTGTATATTTCATTTTTATTAATAACATTAATAAATCTGCATGTGTTCTTGAAAGATTTTTTGTTCTGGAAAAGACGTATGTATTGAGGGTGTATGTATGTATGTATTTTATGTGTATTTTCCACCAGAACAGCCCTGATATTATATAAAAAGTTGTCACCTGCATGTTCTTTAATTATCTTATAATTATAGTAATAGTAATAATTATTATAGTATAATATTATAATTATTAATAATTAAACTATATTAATCAGAAAAGTTTTTTTTGTGGCAGTTGTGTGTTTTTTTTTTAATATTTATCTATTGTTGATAAATACTCGTATTTCCATAAAAAGTATATAATATTTTGAAATTTTGTAAACTTTTATAGTGGCTTGAAATTTATTTCAAAATGTTTTCTTCTGAATAAATATTTATTTAGGTTGACAGAGTTTACAAACACTGTCAAAAGGTTAAGGTTATTATCTTCCTCTAATTTATTGATCTCTACCGGAGGAATACCTCCCAACTCTTAAAATAAAGTTCTATAAATTTGTGTTTCCACGTGCTGAGTTGTAAATAATTAATTATATAATTATTTATTTATAATATATGAAGTCTGTGTTAAAATTATTTTCCAATCTATTTTGACTTGATTTGTAAATAATTAATTATATAATTATTTATTTATAATATATGAAGTCTGTGTTAAAATTATTTTCCAATCTTTATCACTGAGGTAGATACATTTTAAAATGATTTTAAATACATACTGTATCCTCGAATATAAAAAAAATATTGTCATCTAATTTTTACATCCTTGAAAAAAAAGTAAAGACATTATTGTGATCGCAAAATCTCGATTTTCAGAGTTTAACGGAAATATCTGTTTTTCATCATTCCTGAATCCATTTTGTGTAATTTCTGTGTGATGTCTGTACGTACGTATGTAACTCGCATAACACAAAAACGATTAGGCAAAGGATGTTCAAATTTTGGATTTAGGTGTAACATCTAGTTGTGCACCTTCCTTTTGATTGCAATCAACTGAACCAAAAGTGTCTAAAAAAGCTCAAAATTCCAAAAAAAATTTGGATTTCGGCCTTCTTCTTAACTGAAGTAATAAGCCCTAATTGAGAGATTTTCAATGATGTATCATAAAAGGTACTTATTTTCATTGGTTCCAGAGTTATTGCCGTAAAATATTTTAATTTATTAAATATTTGTTTCTTACATGAGAAGGCACATCGGTTCGAATCAGCCTTCATCTTCCTCTTTTTTCTTTTAATTTAACTTTTTTTTAATTGAAATGTATTAATATATTAATAATTATTAACCAATGATTGTAAAAAAATGTTACAATAAATCATAATTCAGTAATAACAATAAAAAAAATATATGACTAAAAAATCAAAAGTTATTAGTGAAATAAAATGTTATAAAATATTTTTTTTTTAATTTTTTAATTTTTTTTTTATTAGGTTTTATATGGGCATCGACTGCTATGGTCATTAGCCCTCGTCACATTCTTTAAATTAATCAATAATCA
>JAAAKQ030311802.1:0-10014 GCA_010016005.3 Zanna intricata
CGCTAGCCGTAACTCGCTGACAAAACGTTTTCAGGCATATGTTTATTGGAAACGTTTTTCTTATTTTTAGATATAGATTCCGTTTCCGAGAGATTGCCGTGCAGTTCTGATAAACCTGTATAAGGATTTGCTGGACAGTGATACTGGACAGTGGATACCGGTGTACGTTTCAGGAATGGTCGGTCTGAATCTGTTCAAGATTAAATCTCATTTATATGTCATAGATATCCTTATATCATTGGGCCGAGAAGGGGAGTTGCTTATTGTTCAATACATAAAAGGAAAGTTAAAGAAAAAGTTATATTTTAAAAATACAAAAGTTGTTTATTCTCAGAAAGAAAATATAAGTATTTATTTCGGTTGGTGGATTTTATGTTCGTAGACTGTTAAAAAATCCTATTTTTTTTTTAAGGCAACCCATCATTTTAAAATTAAAACGTCTAAGGATAATTCAAGTTATTATCTCAAAGATCATGAAAAAGTAATAAGGGGTTTCTTTATTCTTTAAATATATTGTGTAATTTTACTTAAAAAGCATCTGTGTTTTTATACGTGTAAGAAAATGCATGACTTTCCGATTAAATCAAATTTTAATAAAGCGTCTTAAAAACATGAAATTTTTAAATATTTTTCTTTCTTTATGGAACTAATAATAATTTTAAGGAATTTAATTCCTGTAGTGAAAAAAAAACTTTTTAAGGAAAATTATTTCCGTTTAAGGAAGACTGTACGATTAGAATGTCACATATATGTATAATTTACAAGAGAGACACTATCCAAAATTCTTTTAATCTTTAATCCTATTTCCTTAAAAATTGTTTAATTACCTCAATGAAAAATCGTTTAATTCCTTAAGGAATTAGATTAATAAATTAATTCAAATTAAATTAATACTTAATTCTTGTAACTAAATAAAATTTTCGAATTTAGATAAAACGAATAATATTTTGCGTAATCATTTAACGTATACTTAAAATATTTAGCAATTAATTCCTTTATAATTAATTAAAAATTAAATAAAATTTTGGCAATTAACATACATTCAGATAACCGGATTTAATTTCATTATCGTTTTTATTTTATTAAAGTTGTATAAATCTCAATGTAAGGACAAGTTGATTTTACTTATTTAAGCTTTCAATTATCATCAGTTAACAATTTCATTAAAATCATTAAGTTTTTTTTTTTATCGTATAACGATTTATTTGCATAATTTTATAAAATATTGTAATGTTTGATCCGTGGTTTTCCTAAATCTTTCCAGGTAAATGATTGTATACGCCATTTTGTTAACCATTAAATATAAACCGACCGTTATTATTAATAGAGTAATTAAATGTTTATTTTAAATGTCATTTTTTAATAAGTACTTTAGAACTTATATGCTTACTTTAGAACTTAATATGCGTTACAACAATAAAAAATACTGGGACAAAAAAGTATACTTCTTTTAGCTGGATGAAATTAATTATAGTATATTGAGAATACTTGTGTATTTATAAATACGTTTTGGTTAATTAATACGTGGTATATAGGTAAAAGAACGATTTTTTGTGCTTGTTTTCAAATAAAGAAAACTTTATATATTTCAAATTTACCAGGTGGTGTTCTGAAAACTAAATTTTATAATAATAAAAGCAAAAACAAAATTCTTAAAATATTAAAATTTCCTAGTATGCAGTTTAGAGACAACACATGACATTTTTGTAATTTCTATGTAAGTCCTGAAGCTAATAAAAAACTTCATTGGTATATACATTTACTATTTAGGTACGTATGGTAGTGGCTTATATTACTGTAAAACTTCGGGTAACTAAATAGCGTTGATGTACATTAATGATGTATAATGACGCAGTATTACGTCATAAAAAAAAGAACGTTTAGATAAACAGCAATATAAAAATATTTCAATTCTTATATATCTTTCTTTATCTTATTTTTTTTTTTCTTAACAATTAAACTTTTGAAATTGTTAACCAGTACTTATTAAACCATATTTGGTGTTCATTAGGTATAAAAATACACACAACAATAACAACAACAAAAAAAAAAACACCGTTTCTTATCCAATCATCCATCCGACACACACTTTTATATATCAATCCATCATTCTTATTTTATTTTATTTATTTTAATTGATATTTTAGATTTTATTTTTATCTTAAATAACACAATATCTGCAGGAAAAACGATTAACTTCCATAATAATTACAAAATATATGTAAAAGTCCTGATTTAATATATTCATTATCTCCCTTATCATCACGAAGTTTTATTCATCCTATTAGTCTATAAAATGATGATAATATGAACAGGAAGCGATTTATCTTAATAATCTATCTTAATTGTTTACTCTAATAAAATAATTATTTTTAAAAGTAAATAATAATTATTATTATAAACAAGATTTTTAAGTTAAAAGTAAAAACTAATAGGAATTCAATCATAAAAATTAGTAACCAAGGTTTTATTGCAGAATTTAAAATAATTTTTTTTTTTTTTTTATTAAATTACAATGTTTTGATTAAAATGAAATGAATAAATTATAAATATTAAAATTAATTTATTTTTTCAATTTTAACAGATCAAAGAATTTTAACTTGTTTACTTTTAAGCGTATATTAAGTATCTACGGCGAATTTTCTTATAATTATTATTGATTTTTTTCAGTAGTTTTTTTTTTACCATATAATAGCAAATTTTATTTTACAAAAAATTAAAATTAATTCAAAATTAACAAAACTGAAGTCCATTTATCTTTTACCAATTTATTTATTAAGTTAAGAAAAGTTTATTCAGGCAGGCGTAAATTTGCTCATGTTCCTTCAATCATTAACTAAACAGTAAAATATAAACAAAATCCGTATTCCGTTTTTTAGCTAAATGAAAGATGAAGATTAATCCGGCTCTACGCATGTTACGTTTGCAATGAGGAGGGATGATTACCCACGCGTTCAACTTAACAGTGTTTTCATTATGCATACTAACAGCGTGCGATATCTAGGACACTGCATCTAAATCGCTGTCTAACGTAGAGGAGTCATGTCAGGGAGAAAAGGACGCAATTTAGCATTAAGTTCAGGAAGATGTAGTAGTTGTTAGGCAGGGGTTCGTAACCATCTTTTTGCTAAAGAAGCAATTTTTGGATTCAGCAATCCTAAAACCAACTTACGGAATCCAACTATAGGGCACGACAAGTGAGAGTAACATCGAAGTCTTACAGCGATTCCAGAACAAGCTATTGCGAAATATAACAGAAGGCCGAGCTTTGAAAAAAGTACTGAAATACACGATTATCTGTGATTGTCAACCGTTCGAGAGGAGATACGGGCGATTCAGTACTAGATATAAAATGAGACTGAATAAAAATAACGGTATGAACTGGCTCGCGGATAACCTGCTGGATAACAGCGAGGACATTAAGCACCTAAAACGACTGCGTATATTAGGTATATAAGTTCTCCAAGAGTTGAGGTGAATCATCTACCCTCGGGTGTTGTGCATCATCAAAATTCTTCATTTCCCCCGCCACTTTTGTTTGTTCTTAGATTTGTTTCACTGTTTCCGTGCTTGATTAGTTATTTTCTGTGTGATTAATTATACTACTTTTTTGTGTTTTCTTTGCTTCTTATATTCTGAATTTTATAAATGTTCTTTGAACCCTTCTTTGTATGTACTTATTTATGTTTAATATATATTTATGTATACAAGATATTTATCCATATACTCTTTGTGGGATTTCAGTAGAATCAATTGTAAATATAACACTGCAGTAAAAAAAAAAAAAAAATGTGTAATAATATTTTATTTCCATGATTAAATCATGATCATTTAAAAATAGCTAGCTATTCTTGTCTTTGGTTCGAGTCCTTATAAAGGCAGTTATTTTTGTACGAATTTGAATATTAGATCTGGGATACCGGTGTTTTTTTGGTGGTTGGGTTTCAATTAACCACACATCTTAGGAATGGTCGACCTGAGACTGTACAAGATTACACTTCATTACATTTATACTATCATCCACATTCAATCTTTAAATTAATACCTCACGGTGGTTCTGGAGGCTTGAACAGAAAAGGGGAGAGAGAGAGAGAGCTATATGATTCTTATGAGGAAATTTATTTTTATAAGACTTTGTATTTTATTTTTTTTTTATTTTCATGTTAATTATTCTCGAAAATCTTAATGTACAACTAAATTTTTTTTTCAAGAAGATGTTCAGTTTATTATCTCGTTTTTTCTATGTCCCTCTTTCAAAAGTAATCCAAAAGATCTTTCGCTCTATTATATCTCTTTTTTTTACATAGAATCACGCATTTACGAAAAAACCTAAACATGTCACGAAGAAAGATCTCTGTGATGTCTGGCATTTATTTATTTTAAATATTTAGGTTATCATTTTATCAAAAAATAATTTTTTGGCAATAATTTCCATAGGATACTCTTTAAAAATAAAATAACATGAAAAAATACACACTCAAGTTAATTTTCATAAAAATTTTCAAGCAATGAAAATTGAAGTAGTTGGAAAAAAATATAAATGAAATGTCAAAAAAGAGCTTTCGTCTCCCACTATACCGTTTTTTTTTTTTTTTTTTTTTTTTTTTTTTTGTAACTTACACCGTGTGTTTTTTTGTAAATGATATAAGGGGTAATAAATAAATTTTTTAATTTTTTCATAGACTTTCCTTTTCATATAGTAAACAAAATCTGTTATCCTGTAGGGACGATTCAGTTAGTTAAATATAAAAGAGATTTTGTAATTTGTTAAATTTCTTATAACAATATTATTATATACTATAGAATGCGTGTTAGGACAAATTACATTACAAATGTAACGTTAATAAAATAATATTGAAATTCAATTTACATGTTCTATACAACTGTTAATTACATTAATTTACATACTTAATTAACATATAATAACAGTTCAATAATCAGTTTAATAGTATTTGTTTATTTATACGTTTCTACTCACTATCAATCCAGGATATACATATAGTTTGCTGTGAGTTTATCAATTCTAATATTAAATTGATATTTTAATTACTATTTTATTGCTTAATTAAACAATTATGAATCACTGTATTTTATCGTAAATCATTAAACATAAATTATAATTTTGAAATTTTATTATTTACTTCAATTTAATTTTTTTAATAATGTGATTAACGGTTAATATTTTTGTTCAAAGTTAATAATTATTTTCTTTTCTTGGAGATTATTTATTTATACTTTTTATTTCTTAGATTATTTTCATTAGATGGGTTAAACATTTCTCAGTATTTCCAACCCCATGTTTCTTGCTCTATAAAGTAATCATTAGATTTGCTAAAAAATTTACTTTTTATAACGTTTTCAAGTATCGTTTACTCTCTCTCTCTCTCTCTCTCTCTCTATATATATATATATATATATATATATATATATGTATGTATCTGTCAGAGATAAAGGGTTAATGGGCTTGAAAAACAAAACTTTTGTCGTGAAAACACTGGCTAAAACAGCTCTAAACAAAATGTCCGTTATTTGATATTTTTCATAGCTACTTTCAAAAGTAACCGACAAAACGTATTAAGTAGGGGTCTCAAACACCGAAAATTAAATCGTTTTGAAGGATAGCTTTTTATAACATTTTATTTCATTGTAAAGTAGTTTGCCGTTTTGGTGTAATTTGTTATAGCCCGAAGAATTTTACATTAAAATTATTGTTTTCAATATATTTTAAAATGATGTGTCGCAATCCTTCCTTTTTAAGGTTTTAAAATGCAAACCATTTCTATTAACCAGCTATGACGCTAATTATTATATTATTCAAGATTTAGTAGTACCTTCAAGTTTTATACCAAAACAAACCTATAATCTTAATTTCGTTCTGGTCAAATTTTTTTAGGTCAAATTTTATGAGCGAAAAATCACTGTAATTTCTATATTAGATTTTTAATTTTTATACATGAAACGTGTAGTAAATAAAATTAATTGTTTTTAAATAAAAACTAAAACTTGTGATTATAATATCATTTTTATCATAAATGCTACGATTTAAAATTAATTAACTGCAACGAAAAATGTTCACATATATGTATATGTTCAACACTGGAAAATTAATTGATAGTTTTTATATCACAATTATAATTAACATTGCGACTAGAAACTTACATTTAATGAAATAAAATAAAAACAAAAAATAATAATAATAATAATTAAAAAGTGTTAAATGAATAACTAATTCTACATCTGTAACGTAATTTTGTAAAGTAATTTTACATCTGTTTATATGTAAAGTAAATTGTACGAAACACTTTTATTTTCTAATTATAATATATATATATTTTACAATTTTTTATTAAAACATTTGCATTTATTTTTTCTTGCTGTAATTAGTATAATTGACTGCAATATAAATGAACTTTGTTTACAAAATGTTAAAATATTTTTAAATAATTAAAATTGAGACATCCGTATAATTATCCCTTTAGGGTCATTCATTATAAATGCTAGAGTTCAAATATTTTTCTGGGTTCTCATTTTATCAAAAAAATGTTTTAAATCAAGTCGTCAACATATGGTAAATTACAAAAAAAAAAAAAAAAAATTGAAATAAAAAAAAAACCTACTCAATTATATTGATTTAATTTCTAATAATAACTGAAAATATTCTTATTAAATAAAGCTTTAAAAAATAAATAATAACAAAGTTGTTGAAGTATAATTTATAAACTTTAAATTAAAAAAAAATAATTTTTAATTAAATAAGCATGGAAAAATAATTTACAGCTGATAATGACAGATTTAAAATTTAAAAAAATTATCATTACATGTATGTAAAATTTTTATATATTGAAATAAAATAAGAAAAATAATCTCGTTTTGTTTTTTTTTCAGTATTTAATTTTTATTTTCGTGACGAATATATGTAGAATAAATATAATAAAGGAGAAAATATGGTGATGTCGTTAATGAGTTTTCGGTTTTCTTTTCAAATTGTTCCTTTAGGTTCCACTAGTTCTAGACCAAAAAACACATACATGTGCTTGCGTACATATGAACATATGTGTGTCCGCACTGCTTTTGGCCTTATATTTCAGGATTGACCGAACCGGTTTACTTTAAATTTGGCTCAAATATTTCTATACATGGGTAAATTCAATTGATCATATCTATATTTTTTTTTTTTTACAAAATTTATTAGGGGAATTTGAAGATGTTAGGAAAAATTTATTTCGATTTTCTTTAGATAAATTTGGAAAAATCTTTTACTAGCGAATTTGTTACCTACAACAAAGCATGTATGAATAATAAAAATCATCAAATAAAAAAATTAACACCCATCTCTTAAAATAATTAAAGTTATTTTTTTTTTTGCTCTATCCTCCTTCGGTTTAAATATTTTTCAAAACTTTTTTGAAAGTTTATACATAAAATGTAGAGCTATCAAGAAATGTGTACAATTTTAAAAAAAAAATTACACCCCTGACCTAAAATACAGAAAAGATATTTTTAAAATGTTCTTTTCATTGTTTTAGCCTCTAATTTTTTTTTTTTTTTTTTTAACCTCCGGGGAATCACTGTTAAGATATATCTTCAGAGGATGAGATGAATGAGTTTTAGCGTGTGTGAAAAATGTCATGCCTAACCGGGATTCAAACCCGGGACCTCCGGATGAAAGGCCGAGACGCTACCACTCGGCCACGGAGGCCGGCTTAGGGGCATGAAGGGGGCATTATATTTAGGGAAAATTTTATTTCAATAGATTTATTAAGCTTATCCTATATATATATATAAAAATATTTTTAGGAAACATTTTCTTAAAATTTATTCTCCACCTCTTAAAAATGTTGATATATTTTGTTTATTTTTTTAAATTTATTTTTTATTTTTTTTCATCATTTAAAGGGCTATTAAAATTAAAGTAGCTTATGTATCTATATTATATTCTGGATCCAAAACGAAAAGTAATTTTTTTTTATTTCTTTCATAAAACTTATGTTTTATTTTTAAACAATTTACTTTAAATTATTATTTTTTTTGTTTTGGATCACTCCTTTAAAAATAAACTACCCTAAATTTTCCCCGGAGTAAAGAAGTTCCTAAGTTAATAATTTCTAATAAGAAGATAATTTCTAATAATATAATAATAAGCTATTTATAATAAAACTAATAATAGTTAATAGCCTCTCTAGTTAAAAACCTGTGACTTACTAAATTATCTTAAATCCATCTAAATCAGATTTCACACTTTCTACCTCATCTCTAAGTTACACAATAAGGCTACCTAATTTTTCCTCAATTTGAGACGTGTGATATTCTATTTTTTTGTTCATTTTATTCACATTTTCATTCGTATTTCCTTTCATTTCAATCATATTCTCATTCATAGGTGTTAAAAATGCAATAATGTCATTGCTCGCGGCCATCTTGTTATTAATAGTTACAATTATAACACAAAAATAAAAAATGAAATAGATAGATAAACTTTATCAATAACTTACAAAGGTATAGTGTAGGTAATATCTGAAGGCGGGTCCGTAGTAAACTATGGCATCCCTTCCACTGCTCTTTACATCATTTATAGACTTCTCCTCACCCCAGCAGCCACAGTAGTATATTCCAAAAAGTCACATCCATTAAGTTGCAATGCCTTGCACCATATCTAATTATGACATCACTATTATAGTAACGAAATATATCCTGGTAATTTTTTTATCACAAACAAAATTATTTTTCCTAATATTGTTCAAGATTTATATGAAGCGATTTATTTATTGAAATTTAATTATTTCTTTTTTCAAATATTTTAAAATAAAATTTTGCTATAACAATGACGTAATACAATGTTTATTACATGAGTTGTTTATTTATTATAGTCTACAATGTTATGTTTTTTTTTTACGTTCGTATTTATTTACGCAAATTATTTGCTTAATAGCACGTACGCATTTTGTTGCAACCAGTAGCATGCCAGATTATAAAAGTGGGGTAGAGGAGGCAAGTAAAGATAACTTGTAGGGAGGATCCGACTTTAGATGTTATATTTACTACTATAACAAATACTGCTAATTAAAAATTTAACAACCCAAATCTAAAAATAAAAAACATAAAAAGTAAAGCAACAGTAAAAAATTAGGTAAAACTACTAATAACTAATAAAAATAAAATTTGACTAGTATGTATAAACCTTAAACAAATATAAACCACCAATGACAGGCTAGCGGTATCAATATCCCACTTCTGATACCAGTATTACGTGTTCGCAGTTTGCAAAGAATATTGAGAGATTAACAAACTAAAAATTTATTATAAATACAATTCATTACTCTAAAAACATAGAGAATTAAATAAATAATAATGACAATAATAAATATAACTACAGAATAGTAATTAAAAATAAAAAGATAAGATTTTTTTTTTTAATGACATTTTAATTTATAAATTTTTTTTATTTTTTATGTATTTTTAATTATCAAAATATTTCATTAAATAAATATAATTCTATACTAAATAATAATGCTGATCACGAAACTAAATTTTTTTAAAAATATTTATCTTCGTAATTAAATTTATATTTAATTTTTCGTTTTGAAAAGAGAAGCCTGCTCCATATCTAAACAAAATAAATACAGTAAAGACGTAATTAAGAATCATCTTTTCTAAATTTTGAAATTTAATAAAATAAAAAATTTAGACATTTAAATGTTAGAGAATTCCACAATAACTAGTCATTTAATTTTATTTTTTATCTTCTTTTATAATATTAGCATTTAATCTTTAACGCATTATTTCAGTAAAGACAAATAGTTTATTTTATTTTTTCTAATATGTACGTTACAATCTATTCAACTAGTGAACAATAAGCAACACCCCCTCCCACTGCTCAATGAGATGTTGATAATATGTACCACATTTAAATGAGGTGTAGTCTTGTACGAGGGTGGTCTGAAAAGTTTCCGACCTAACAAAGATACAAGACATTTTTTTAGAAATGTTTTTTTTATTTTTCAACATAGTCTCCTT